>PVKM010011887.1:0-32533 GCA_004027735.1 Carollia perspicillata | reverse complement strand
GGGGACAGCATCACTGAGTACAGGGGTCATTCGAGGCGCCACTGTCACAAACTACATTGCAACTCAAAGTCATACTTTCTGAGATAATAGTTCAGACTAAATATCCCAACGCCGAGTATAAATTTGCATTCAGTCCATTATCTCCTCAAAAACAAGACGCTCTTTCTGGGTCTTAAAAATCTGATAGCTTGGGGAAAACTACAAGCTCTGTCAAACATATTCAGCAAGCCGTTTAACAAATCGCTAAGAGCGAGGGAACGGACTAGGAACAAGCGAAACCGCGAAGGACCAAACTTGAATACCCAGAGCGCGCAGGCGACGTATGACGTACACCGGTCTGACGTAGGCCTCCCCGCCGCAGAGCATAACGGGTGGAGCGGCGGAGCGCAAGATGGCGCGCGCCGCTTGAATAGGAAACGAATTCTGAGGAGGACTGGAGGGGTGCTATCGGTACCCATGGTAACTTGAGTCACCGACCTCTTTTGTGGCAAAAGTATCGCCTACGCCGCGCAGGGACCGCCCCCAGTATTCGTGAGTCCGCGTGAGACGCACAGTGACGCAATTCCTGAGCGCGCCGGTGCTGGATTGGCTGGAGGGCGGGCTTTTCAAATTTGAATCTCACTTAGTTGTGTGTGTTAAGGAACTCCCGGCTGCTAGTTGGGGGCCGGCGTGGGCCGCAGGCGCTACCCGGAGACCCCTGGGCCCGCATCCGCAATAAGCCGAGTTGGGACTGCTGTGGTCTCTCCCTGCCAGGCCCTTCACTGCAGGTACGGCCTCCTCTCCCTCCGTCCGCCTCCTGCCGCCGAGCCCCTCTGGCACTGCGAGTCCCAGCCCCTCGGCAGTCTAGGTCCTCGAGGGCTTTGTAACATTCCTGGCTTTGGCGGTAGCTTCACAACTACGCACGTATTCGGTGTGGGCATTTGTTGCGTGTCTACTGCATATCAAGATAGTTGCCCACTTTCGTTCAGATTCGTTTTGTTGTTGTTTGTTTCAGATTCGCTTTGGTGATGCGTGCTCTAGGCCTTCGTTCTAAAATCACTTCTGGAAGGGGCGGGGGACTTGACTTTAGAAAGATTACCGAGTAGGAAAATTGTGTGCATCCCTGCCCAGTTTTTCACCTTGGAAGCCAAGATCCACAGGACTATAGAAACAATTGATCCATCCAGGTTTTGTTTTGTTCTGATTAAATTATATATTGGTTGCAGACATTTTTAGATGTTAAAATTGATTCGAAGATGGAAGGCCCCTTCATCCTACTCTTCACATATAAACTCTGTTTACAGTTTGGTACCGTTTCAGATTTTCCTGCTGTTCTTATGCTCTGTGTGTGTGTGTCTGTGTTAGTTACCTTAACGCGATTGCATGTTCTGTTTTGCTGCTTCTTTTTTATTTAATATATCCTGGCTTTTTATGTCATCATATAATGTGTTTTTGTTGAGTGCATAGAATTCAGTTGTATGGATGTAGCAGAATTTTGTCCCGTATTGGACATTTAGATTGTTTCTAATTTCTTTCGTATTCTGGTGAACGTCCCTATTATAGTGCCTGTTTAAAAACTTGGACTTTGAAATCAGATAATTTTGGATCCAGGTCTTAATCATTGTCAGTGGGATTTGGGGCAGGTTATTTAACCACCCTGTGCCTTAGTTTCCTCATATTCAGGGAGTTTCCAGGTCAGTGGCGTGCACACCTGTATTTTGAAATTAAGCTTTACCAATCTGATAAGCATAAGAAGACTTACTATTTTAATTTGCATGTCTTCATTTATTAGTAAAATGGAGTGTCACTTCACTCATTTATTGGCCTTTGTAATGTTTCTGTCAATTGCCTTCATCAGTGTCCTTTGTCCATTTTCTGTATTGATCATTTTTTAAATTGATTCATTTGGTCTCTTTGAATGTTATATAATTTAGTCCTTTGTACATCGGGTACTTCTTTTTTAGGGAGGTTCAAATTTATCGTTTACCAGTTAATTAACAAGTCCTCTTTTATTTTTCCAAACTCAACCTCCCAGTTTTGGTTAGGGGGCTTTGGAATTTTTTTGCCCATTCCATTATCATAATTGTAGGTAGTACTGCTACCACCACAGTGAATTCCTAGAAGAAATTTCATGTCTTTTTGGGAAGAAAAGTAATAGTTATATTCAGCATCCTGTTCATGATAACAGTTGTTTAACCTTGTATATTTACATTTACATAAACAGGCTGCCCATAGGTAGCCTGTTTATGTAATGGTTTTCCCATGCCTGAGTTTTTACTTTGAATAAATAACAGTTTTTTCCTAGTATATGAACGTTTGTCAGTTTTTAGAATAAATTATAAGGATTAGATTTTTCCAAATAGCTTGAAGCAGTTAATGAAAGTACAAGTGTACCATTTTAGAATTCACCTGCTTTTCCCCAGTCCAAAAAGATAGTAGGCTTACAAGACACTGTTCTTTCCTTGACTTGAGGAGTGCCAGTTACTGAATCCCGTTGTCTAATGTTTCTCTGTTTCATTGGAGTCTGAGAAGCATAATTTGTGTTGTTTGATTTGCTCTTTTTTTAAGTAGGAGGAGAACAGGGGCTTCAGGTATTTCTTGATGGCCTCTACCCAGTAGTGTTTTGTTTTTATTCATTGTCTATTCTTCAAAGCCTCTGTGGTCAGAGAAAATCCTAGGTGATTTGTTCCCCTTCTATATTCTTCTTTGTTCTAGATCAACCACAGTGAAACTACTGTCAACTATTGCTAACTCCTTTGGCTTCTATTGAGTTGCTGTTTGCCACATGGTAGGAAAGAGGGGCTTCTTGAAGATGTTTAAAATCTTGACTACCCATCTGTCCATCCAACTACATGGTTGAATTGAGAGGGAAGAGATTGGGAAACATGAAAGAGGTGATATGAGCTGATCTTGGAGCCTTTCATTATGACCATAATTATCTGCCTTTAGGTGCAGTTATGTATGCCTACTACACATTGGGCTAACTTTTAGTTCTGCTAGTTAATTTATAGTTTATACTTCCTGTTGAGCATTTCATTAGGTTCTGAGGAATTGAGATTGTGTAAACTTGCACATACTTTTGCATTTTTTCATACAATTTCCCATTTTATTAATTTTTGGTTTTTGAGAATTAAAAATAAACAGCTAGCAAGTGTTGTAACTGCTAGCACAGAATTTCCATAATATCAGTAGCACATTGCCATATAATTATGTGTTGTGCATATTTGCTGAATTAATATTCTGTGGAAGAATTCATTGGTTTTGTGTCATGGCTGGACTCCCAAGATACCTTTCTTTATCGGCTCTTGTTGAGAAACATTTCCTTCTCTTTTTCTTCTATAAACTATTGGATAAAATGGTAGTTTGTATGTGAATTTTTAAGTTGCACATTCATTTCTAACAGAAGTTAACTGTAAATAAAGATTTTTGATATCTTTGGTCTGGCTGCATTAGTATTTTCTGTGATAGACTTTTTATGTTTATATGACGTCAAAGACTTAATGGAATAGTTATAAATTCAGCAATAAGAAATGCTTTAAATCTAGACTAGTAAGCTCTTTGGGTTGAAATATTTTATTTATTTACCAAGTAATACAGAATGCAATTGTATAGCTTATCATCTAGAATCTTAATTTCTAGGTGTCAGATATAAAATTTGTACTTAAGAAACAAGCTAAAACAAGTGTAAGACCATGTATGCTCATGTACACGATTCCCTTGAAAAATCCTAAATGCATGAAAACTTTTTTTAATTAGAATGATCTGAGGGTTTTTCAACTAAAATCTCAGATTGAAATGTTCTGTGACATAACAAAATCAGGACTGGGGATTATTTACCTAAAATTTTGAGTTGATTTTTCATATTTTATTAGGATATATGATTGTATCTGCTGTCTTAAAATTTAAGTACGTAAAGGGAAAAAACATATTTGTGAAACTTAATCTTTTATAACCTAATATACTGCCATGTGCAGGTGTCCTTTAATGCATTTTGATGCTAATACTAGCTTGGAACCTCCCAGACTTGAGGTTTAAGTAAATTTCAAAAACGATATTCAAAATTCAATTCTTAGAGCTATTAAGTAGATTTTTGGTGAATGCTACCTTCTTGTCAAAAGATCATCTTTTATTAAAAGATTATCTATTCAAGAGATAAACTTTTTCTGTTGGAAATAATAAAATGAGATTTAACAAAAATATAAAATCTTAATCTGACTTGTGAGCTGTAGATTATCCAGTGTTATTATGAACCAATTAAACCTTTTCATTACTATAACGTTGTTATGGAAAGCAAATAAACTTAACTTTTTTGTACCAAAGCATGGTAAAGGTTGATTTCACATTGAATTACAGGTTCTTCTGGGCTGCTGCTGAAGATCTGTCCTTAAAATTGTGTCTGAATAAATTTTCTAGTAGAGGAAATACTGTTTATCAAGATGATTACAACACCTTTGAAACGTCCAAGAATTCACTTGTCTTCAGAGACATCTTCTCAAAGGAGAGATATGCCCATTCATGCAGTCTTTTTTGACAGCATTCCTTCAGGCACACTTACTCCTATAAAAGATTTGCTGAAATATCAGAACTCCTTTTTAAAATTGAATGACCATAAAGAGAACCAATTCTTAGAAATGCCAATTTCTAAAAATAAAAATGTATTTCAGTCTACCATGCTAACAGAGCCTAGCACCTCTAATAGTTTTCTTGACATCAGTATTATAAAGCCTAACAAGGATGTATTGAAAAATAAAGCAAACTATGAATCGCCAGTAAAAGTATTTCAAAGAATGAAAGAAAAAGTACTGCGTAAGAAGCAAGAACAAGCATCAAGAAACAGTAATTTGTTGGAACCACTGAAAAGTGAAAGTAACAAAATTTTCACACGTAGTGGAGCTGAGAAAAGAGTGTTACAGCATACCTACCTCTGTGAACAAAAGGAAAACAACAAATCACTTCATTCAGAAAATAGCTCATTAAAAGGTTAGTTATATTATGTGTTGGTTAAAAAGCTATAATGTGTTATTCATTGTATACAGCACTATTTTAGCTACTCAGTATACAGCAGTGAACAAAATGAGTAAAAATCCCTGCCCCCGTGTAGCTAACTCACATTCAGGTGGTGGGGGACAGATACAGTAAGTAATTTTATGGTACAGTAGAAGAGAAGCGCTATGGGAAGAAAAAGGAGGATGATGGCGATAGTTACAGCAGGTTATAATTTTCAATGTGGCGTTCAGGGTATGCTTCAAAGAGAAGTTGACTTTTGAGCTGAAAAATTGAAGATGATGATAGATATATAGATAGGTATCTTGGGGAATGGGGAAGGATGATCTAGACAGGTAGCAGCAGTTACAGATGCCCTGAAATTTCTGTATTATTTCAGGAGCATGCCTCACAAATTCAAGGACTAGCTATGAGATTAATGTATGTATCGTGGAGTGAGTCTGCAGAGCTGGGAAGGTGGAGATATATAAGCGGGTTGCATAATGTAAGTCCTTTAGGTCAACATAAGAGTTTGTGCTTTTACTATGAGCAAAATAAGGAACCGTTGGAAGGTTTTGAGTAGAGAAGTGACAAGACCTGACTTACATTTTTTAAAATATCACTCTGGCTGTTAATTTGAAATGGTTACTGCAGTAATACAGGTAAAAGATGGTGTTGGCTTCGTCCAGGTGGTGTCAGTGAAGATAAGTAGAAGTGGTTGAATTCTGGATATATTATAAAAGAAAAGCCAAGCACATTAGCCCATATATGGGATATGGAATGTTAGAGAGATATAAAGGATCACTCCAGAGGGCAGATTTTTTTAATTGTTTGATTTTGTTGTTATTACCCGAGCAACTGGAAAGATGGGGTGATTGAACTGAAATGGGGCAGACTGAAAGAGTGAGATCAAGATTAGTTATTTTTGTCATGTGAATTTGGATATGTCTGTTAAAAATTGACATGTAGATGTGAATTAAGCTGTTGAAAACGTATTAGTTGGAATTCTGGGAAGTACCATATTTTTCCATTTATAATGCATTCCCGTGTATAAGGTGCTCCCGTGTATAACACGCACCAATGTTTTTGGCCCAAATTTTCGGGGGGTCTTTCATTTTTAATTTCTTATTCAGTTATTTATTTATTTATATTTAGATACTTGTTTTTGTATTATAAAAGAATTTTAGCATTTTTTGACATGGACATTGTTATTGCTTTTTAGAGTTACACTTTTAATGCATAAGCATAAATAAAAGAATTATGAAACATTTATATAGATATGGAATCTGTACTACCCATGTATAATGCACATCCTTATTCTTCCCTCCCAAGTTTGGGGGGAGAAGTGTGCATTATACACATCAATATACGGTAGTCCAGGTGAGAAAAATATATTTGGAAATCATTAGCACCTAAATGGTCTTTAAAGCTATGAGATAAGACGGATCATCAAGGAGTAAGTGTAGAAAGAAAACATTGAAGAATGAGTCCTGGGGCACCCCAAAATTTGGGAGTTAGAATACAAGATGTAAAGTAGTGAGGGCCACTTAGAAAAAGATGAGGAGTGATACTTTGGAAGCCAAAACAACAAAATGCTTTAAAGAGTCATTAGCTGTGTCTAATACTGCTAATCAGGTAAGATGAAGGCTGAAATTTGACCATTGGATTTAAGAATGTGGATGTTGGCCCTGGCTATTGTGGCTCAGTGGACCAAGTGTAAGTTGGTGAAGCAGAGGGTCACTGGTTTGATTCCCAGTCAGAGCACATGCCTAGGTTGTGGACCAGGTCCCTAGTAGGGGACACATGAGAGGCAATCACACATTGCTGTTTCTCTCCCTCTCTTTCCCCTCTCTCTAAAAATAAATAAATAAATTCTTTAAAAAACGAAGTGGATGTTATTGGTGACTTTGATGAGAGCAGTTTTGATTGGGTAATAGAAGCAAAAATGTGGTAGAAGAGGGTTCAGGAGCGAATGTGCAAAGAGAAATTAACAGTAGTGAATATAGACAACTCTTGATGAGAGCTAAGAAATATGGGAAGTATGCTTTTAAAAGATTTTATTGTTTTAATGATTGGTGAGATAACATTTTTATATGCTCTTGTGAATAATCGAGTAAGGAAGGAAACAGATTGGAAGCGTAATACCCTTGAGTAGCTGAGAGGGAATAAAATTTGAAAGTGGAGATTTGGTCTTAGCTAGGAACATAAACAGATCATAAATCAAACAAGAAGATAGGCAGTGTTGTATGACTGCAGATATAATCTGAAATGGGAAGTAAAGTCATCAGCTGAGAGTGAATATAGAAAGCAGGTATTGAAATTTGAGGAGGTGGAGGTTTGAATAGTGTGGGAGAGTGGAACAGTGAATGGTCAAGGCTTAAATTTGATCTCCTGGGCAACACTAAGAACCTACTTGAGATTTGTGGGCATGAATTTAAATGAGACCAATCAGTATGGTTGTGAGTTTTCCTCTCACCCTGTTATCTACTTAGGTGCTGGTGGGAAATAGGCAAGGAGTTGGATTTTATCAGGATTGTAATTTTGCCAAGTAGGATGAAGTGAGAAAAAAACACAGTAGTCGAGGTTGTGTGTGCAAGGTGGTAACCACAATTGGCCATGAAATTTAAGTTGTTTAGACAAGGAAAAGAGGACCTAAAGGAGATAAAGAAGTGAGAAGAAGTGTAGGTCTTATGGGGATACTAAGTGTATTTGAGAGAATGATCTGGAAAGATAGGAAGTGGTCAGAAATAGGACCTGAGAGATTTTAGTGAGTTGTAGTAATTAATAAAGATATCTTACATGTGTTACCTCATTTAATCCTTTCAGCAAACCCTATGGTAGATGCTCATTGAATAGTCTAGGAAATTAGACTTACAAAGAGGTTTTATCTGCCCTGTGTCTCACAGAGTAAGTGATGGGCTGTGAATGAAATACACGTATCAGAAAACCCATGACTAATTACTACACCATAGATTGTGGGTGCGCTATTGCATTTCAAAGACAGTGATATATTTTGACATAAAAAACAGTTTTGTGGGGGAGTTTAGGCTATAGAGTTGGGGGAGCACATAAAATGATCTGTTTCTCCTATAACCTGGGACAAATGGAAGAAAGAAGCAAGTGAAATAATGAACATTAAAGCTCATTTTATATGGAAAGCAGCATTAGAGGAAGAAATAAGACTGCTTAGAGAATCTGATGACTCTTTCCCCAGAAAAGACACATGTATACAAATACAAATGTTGTCTGTACTTGCAGAGATCTGTTAGAGAGCCTCTACATGAATGTTGGACTCTCAAATAAATGACCCAGGTTATACAGCACATTATATTTGATTAAATTACCTGCTTTACTGCTTTGCCCTGTCATTTCTATGGAGCGAGTTAAAGAAATAGAAATTTATCCTTTTATGACACATGTCATTATACTGAAAACTTCACATTAAGATTTCTAAGGTCAAAGAAGCATAGTTATTAAAGCATAATCTTTCCCAATTTTGTTAAGTATAATACTTATTTTTTTAAATTAAATTTATTGGTATAACATTGGTTAATAGGGTCATGTAGGTTTCGAGTATACTTTTCCATGATACATGATCTGTATATTGCATTGTGTATGCACCACCCTTAGTCAAATCATCTTTGTCACCCTGTATTTGGCCCCATTTACCCCTGTACCACCCTCCCACCTCCTTCCCTCTAGTAACCACCATACTGTTGTCTCTCTGTGTCTCTGGGTTTTAGTTTTATATCCCACGTATGAGGGAAATCATATGCTTCTTAGCTTTATCTGACTGATTTATTTCACTTAACATAATATTCTTAAAGCCCATCCTTGTTGTTGCAAATGTCAGTATTTCATCTTTCCTTATGGCCGAGTAATATTTTATAGTATATATGTACCATATCTTCTTTACCCAGTCCCCTGTCAAAAGACCCCTTCATTGTCTCCAAGTCTTGGCCACTGTGAATACAACAAACATAATGGTGCATATATCTTTGCAAATATCTGTTTTTGAGTTTTTCAGGTAGATACCCAGAAAAGGGATTGCTGAATCATGTGGTAACTATATTTTTAGTTTTTTGAAGAATCACCATTCCATAGTGGCTCTACCAGTTTACATTCTCACCAGCAGCAAATGAGGGTTCCTTTTCTCCACAACCTCGTCAACATTTGTTATTACCTGTCTTGTTGATAATAGCCATTCCAACAGGTGTGAGGTTGTATGTCATTGTAGTTTTGATTTGCATTTCCCTAATAGCTAGTGAAGTTCAGCACTTTCTCATATATCTGATGGCCATTTGTATGTCTTGGGAAAGGTGGCTGGCTGTTAAGGTCCTCTGCCCATATTTTAATTGGATTGTTTGTTTGTTTGGTGTTGAGTAGTGTGAGTTCTTTATTTATTTTGGATATTAGCCCCTTGTTGGAGCTGTTGTTTGCAAATAACTTCTCCCATTTGGTTGGTTGCCTTTTTGTTTTGTTTTCAATTTCTTTTGCTATGCAGAAACTTTTTAGTTTGATATAGTCTCATTTCATTTATTTTTGCCTTTACTTTCCTTATCTTTGGGGTCAAATTCATACCACGTTCTGTACTACCAAGGTCCATAAGTTTAGTACCTATGTTTTCTTCTATATATTTCATTGTGTCAGGTCTTATATTTAGGTCTTTGATCCACTTTGAATTAATTTTTGTACATGGTACAAACTGTAGTCTAGTTTCCTTATTTTGCATGCAGCTTTCCAATTTTCCCAGCACCATTTATTGAACAGGCTTTCTTTTTTACACTGTGTGTTTTGAGCTCCTTTGTCAAAAATTATTTGCACGTACACCTGCAGTTTTATTTCTGGGCTTTCAATTCTGTTCCACTGGTTAGTGTGTTTATTCTGCCAATACCATGCTGTTTTGATTATTATAGCTTTGTAGTATAATTTGAAGTCAGGTAGTGTGCTGCTTTCATTCTTTTTTATCAGGATTTCTTTGGCTATTTGGAGTCTCTTGTAATTCCATAAAAATCTGGTGATTTTTCTTATTTCTTTAAAAAATGACATTGGAATTTTTATGGGGATTGCATTAAACCTACATGTTGCTTTAAGTAATATGCCCATTTTAACTATGTTGATTCTTCTAATCCATGAACATGGAATATCTTTCGATTTCATTGTGTCTGTTTCAATCTCTTTTAATAATGCTTTGTAGTTTCCTGTATATAGGTCCTTCACATCCTTTGACAAGTTTACTCCTAGGTATTTTATTTTACTTAATTTTATTTTTAAGTATATTTTATTGACTATGTTGTTAAACTTATCCTAATTTGCTCCCCCTTTGTCCCACTCCACCTAGTACCCCACTTTCCTCTAGCTGTCCCTCCCCTTAGTTCATGTCCATGGGTCATGCATGTAAGTTCCTTGGCTTCTCCATTCCCTATACTGTTCTTAACATCCCCTTATGTGTTTTTACCTACCAATCATGCTTTTTAATCCCTGTACCTTTTTCCCCATGCTCCCCCTGCCCCCTCCCAGCTGATAACCCTCATGATCTCCATGTCTATGGTTCTGTTCCTGTTCTAGTTGATTGCCTAGTTTGTTTTTGTTTTTTTACATTCAGTTGTTGGTAGTTGTGAATTAGTTGTCATTTTAATGTTCGTAGTTTTGAACCTCTTTTTCTTAAATAAGTCCCTTTAACATTTTATGTAATAATGACTTGGTGATGATGAACTCTTTAACTTTACTTTGTCTGGGAAGCATGTTATCTGCCCTTCCATTCTAAATGATAGCATTGCTGGATAGAGTAATCTAGGTTGTAGGTCCTTGCTTTTCATGACTTTGCATACATCTTTCCAGCCCCTTCTTGCAAAATTTCTTTTGAAAAATCAGCTGACAATCTTATGGGAATTCCTTTGTAGGTAACTCTACTTTTCTCTTGCTGCTTTAAGATTCTCTCTTTATCTTTAACCTTTGGCATTTTAATTATGATGTGTCTTGGTGTGTTCCTCTTTGGTTCCAACTTATTTGGAATTCTGTGTGCTTCCTGGACTTGTATTTTTATTTCCTTTGCCAAATTAGGAAAGTTTTCTTTCATTTTTTCAAATAAACTTTCAGTTTCTTGCTCTTCTTCTTTTCCTTCTGACATTCCTGTGATTCAGATGTTGGCACTTTTGAAGACGTCCCAGAGTCTTCCTATACTAAACTTGTTTTGTCTTGTTTTGTTTATTCTTGTTTCTTCATTCTGTTCTGGTTGAATTTTTATTTCTTCCATATGTTACAATTTGTTGATTTAAATCCTGGCTTTCTTCCCTTCACTGTTGGTTCCCTGTGGATTTTTCTTTATTTCATTTGTTGTAGCCTTTATTTCTTTCCTTATGTTTTTGCTGTACTCAATAATGTCTCTCAGCATCCTTATCACACATGTTTTGAACTCTGCATCTGATAGGTTGACTATCTCCATTTTGCTTAGTTCTTTTTCTGGGGTTTTGTTCTGTTTTTTCACCTGGGCCACATTTACTTGTCTCCCCAAGTTGGCAACCTCCCTGTATTTGTGTCTGTGTATTAGGTAGAGCTGCTTTGACTCCCTGGCTTAATGCACCAATTAAGTTGTAAGGGGTGGAGCCTTAGGTATTCAACAGGGTGGGGCATCCGGCTTCACTGCTTTGTGGTGCTGTGTGTGGACAAGGGGTTGGAGAGGGGACAATGGCACTGCCTGGCCTCTGGAGACTTACCCAGCATTTGCCCCATTTCCATTCGCTTCAGCCATTTCCCATAAGCTACTGGTCCCCTTCTAGCTGCTTCCTTGGTGATGATTCCCAGAGTGGGTGGGTTTGAGTATGTTCTAAAACCATGCAGGCCCTTTAAATGGACCCTCCTGGGAAATTGGCAATTTCTTCCACTGCTCCAACCCCCACTGCTTTTTATAGCCAGAAGTCGTGAGGCTTTTTATCTTCCCAATGCTGGAATCCTGGGCTGCACAGTCTGGCCTGGGGCTGGGATTGCTCTCTCACAATGTATCCCTCCCAATTTTTATCCACTACACATGAATGTGGGGCTGCCTGTTCCTCTGGCTCTCCACACTGCACCCCAGCTCCCCAGCTCTGCCCCTCCTACTGGTCTGGATGAATGTGACTTCTTTAAATCCTTGGTTGTCAGAATTCCATATAGTTCAATTTTCTGGCAGTTCTGGGTGTTCTTTGTTTAGGGGTTAGTTGTGATTCCCTTTCTTCCCTTCACTGTTGGTTCCATGTGGATTTTTCTTTATTTCACTTGTACCTTTATTTCTTCCCTTATGTTTTTGTCATACTCAATAATTTCTCTATGTTCTGTATGTTCTAGAACCATGCAAGCCCCTTTGTGGTTGTGCAAGGAGGTGAACTGTGTCTACCTATGCCTCCATCTTGACTGGAAGTCTGTTTTATATTTATATTTTGGTTGCAATTGCAAAAGGAATTGTTTATTATTTTCTGAAATTTTATTGATAGTATATAGGAAGGCAGTGGATTTTTATACATTGACTTTGTATACTGCAACTTTACTGTATTTGTTTATTGTTTCTGATAGTTTTTTGGTGGAATCTTGAGGGTTTTCTACATACAGAATCATTTCATCTGCAAAAAGTGATACTTTTACTTCTTCCTTCCCAATTTGGATACTTGTATTCCTTTCTCTTGCCTGATTGCTCTGGCTAGGATATCCAAAACTATATTGAATATGGGTAGTAAGGGTGGGTATCCTTGTCTTTTCCTGATTTTAGTGGAAAAGCTTTCAGTTTTCCACCATTGATTATATTAACTGAGGGTTTGTCATATATGGCCTTTATTATGTTGTGGTACTTTCCTTATATATCCATTTTGTTGAGTGTTTTTTAATGTATTGTTGTATTTGATTTGCTCATATTTTGTTTAGGATTTTCACATCCATATTCATCAGTGATATTGGTCTGTAGTTTTCTTTTTTAGTGTTACCCTTGCCAAGTTCTGGTACCATTGGGTATGTTGGCCTCATCAAAAGTGTAAGGAAGTATCGCCTCTTCAGTTTGTTTGGAAGAGTTTGAGGATAGGTATCAAATATTCTTTGAATATTTGGTAGAATTCAGTAGTGAAGCTGTCTGGTCCTGGACTTTTATTTTGTGGGAAGTTTTCAATGGTTGTGTCAATTTTCCCAACTGCTAATTGGTCTATTTAGATTTCCCATTTTTTCATGATTTAATCTAGGAAGGTTGCATATTTCTAGGAACATATTCATTTCTTCTGGGTTACTTAATTTTGTGGCACATAATCATTCATAGTACTTCAGTACGATTCTTTGTATATCTGTGGTATCTGTGGCAACTTCTTTCCTTTCTGATTTTGTCTATATGAGTCTTTTCTTTTTTATCCTTAGTCTAGCTTGGGGGTTGTCAATTTTATTAATCTTTTCAAAGAACAAACTCTTCGTTTTCTTAATTTTTCATATAGTCTTTTCCTATATTTTATTCAATTATGCTCTCATTTCTATTATTTCCTTTCTTCTGCTGGCTCCAGGTTACTTTGTTAAGTTGTAATGTTAGGTTAACTTGGGCTTTCTCCTATTTCTTGAGATAGGCCTGCAATAATATAAACTTCCCTGTCCCTGGTTGGTGCAGCTCAGTGGATTGAGTGCCCGCGTGCAAATCATAAGGCTGCTGATTCGATTCCCAGTCAGGGCACATGCCTGGGTTGTGGGCCAGGTCCCCAGTTGGGGGGGTGTGAGAAGCAACCAATTGATAACATCTCTCGCACAGCGATGTTTCTCCTCCTCTTTCACCCTCCCTTCCCTTCTTTCTAAAAATAATAAATAAAAATCTTTAAATTTTCCTCTTATTGCTGCTTTTGCTGCTATGTCATTCTGTCGTTCTCCTTTTGCTCTGTTTGCTCCACTTGCCCACCTTTAGATGTTTCAATGGGTGGATCTCTCAGGCATGTTTGTGTGTCGAGCAGCAAATCTTTCGAAATATGGCTGTTCAAATTGTTGAGACTTCAAGGAGGGAGACTAAGAGGATCTCTCATGCCACCATTCCTCTGACCAGCACTTGAAATTAAGCATACAAAATAATTTAGTTTTCCTTCTCTGGTACAAATTTTAAATCTATTACCTTCCTTTTTTTGTGTGAAGTAAACATTTCTATATTCATTTAGGAGGGTATAGCAGAATAAAATATAAGCAATACTTGTAGCTTATGTTGTCTAGTTGATAAGCATATCAGCTTTGTGCTTTGAAGACCTGCTAAAGAGCTGTTAAAGGGCTATAAGTTATGATTGAGATTGCTATTGTGTCTCAACATTTTGATTTTTAAAGTATGAGTTATACCTTTTCCACTGTTCTTTCACATTTTAGGCTTTTATAGCAGCCTGAAACAGTCAGGATTTTCAAAACTGGCTGGCATTTCATATGTAACTTTAGCATATATGTGTGTGATTTGTAAGGCAGCACCAGAATTTTATTCCAGTGCTCTAGGCTTCTAAGTACAGTGGTATGCTTTTGTCTAGAGCTTGCAAGTTGTGACATGGAGACGTTTTTGAAAACTCTTTCTCAGCACAGGAATCAGGTGAAAGCATAAGATTATAAAGGGTAAAACTTATGTAAAAGTATATGTACTATACGGTCTGATTATTACTGAACCTAAGTCTTTATTTCAGGATTTTTAAAAGACATCTGTTTTTCTTCTCAGTGACCCCTATCAATACAACTCACCTTCTTTCTTCAAAAAAAATCTCAGATTCAGCCCAAGAAGTTCCTCCAGAACCATCAAATAATATTTTACTCCCAGTAAAGCCAACGATTCCATGTCAACAGGCAAAGAAAGCACCTCTGCACAACTTAACTTATGGTAAAGTGCTTTTGGTTTTGTTCCTTAGTTTGTTATTTGACTCTATTGTTAAGTGTTCTAGATAATTATTTCCCCTTTGTAGGCAACAAGCTTTGACTGTGGATGAAAGATTAAATCATAAAAGCCAGAGGCACTTAAAGAAAGACTGGGCAGGAGAGTGGAGTTTCCTAACCCAACGACTTCTTTTTAATATAAACAGTTTTAAATTGTCCCATTTCTCTTTCAAATTTCATATGAATTTTCTACAAATTTGGTTTGACTTTGTGTTTTTTTGTAGAGCTTCCAATTCTGAACCAAGAATATGAAAATATTTCAGCTGCAGAAGTTTCAAACAGAGCGTTAACTAGATCTCAGCTGGGGAAACAAATTCTTCTTTCAAAGGAGAGTATAGTTGCAACCACCAAGTTCAAGAAGAACACTTTTGTTTTAGAAGGCATTGATTCTGCCTATGAAAAATCCCAAAATACTACTGTTGAGACTCCCAATACTAATTGTGTTTCTATCAAAAACGGCTGTCAAGTAATGGTTTCTGATAGTAAGGTAACAACAAAAGGAACTTCACGACCAGAAATTAAGGAAGGAAATGAGAAGGCAATGCCCGGGGAAAGTGTTCTTCCAGGTTCCATAAATGACACGTGTAAAATTGTGCTTGCAACTCCAGGAGTTGATGTAACAATACCTCGGAGATCAAAAAGATACGCTTCAAGACTTCCTCTTCCAAGTATATGTCAAAATACTACAGGTGGAATTGAAAATAATAAGGTAGGAAACCCTTAAGGCAGATGTGTATTTGTTTATTTATTTTTTTATCCCAATTCTTCAGGAGCTTGAGTTCTTATGCTCTCTCATTATTAACAGTATCTTCGTGTTTGTTTTTTTTATTATGTAACATGGAGGCAGTATGGCCTAGTGTAAAGAGCAGTGGTTTGAAGGTAGACACAGGTGTCAAATCTTACCATGCTCTATTACTAGTTGTATAGCCTTCAACAATTTACTTACTCCCTTTGGGGATAAACACTAATTCTGTTTCTGTTTGTAATTATTTTACCTGATTTTTGTGGTACTATTAACAAAACAATAGAGAAAGGAATTACATATAGCATCTAAAGATTTGAAAATTTTTTTCTGTTGTAATATAGTGACCAATAAAAGAGTTCAGACCATAAAACTGTTAATATTAGGACATTCTCTGAAGAAACTGGAATGGAACAGGCTCAAGAAGAAAGATAAAATTGTTAAAACTTTGCCTCTTAATTTTTAAAATGCTAATGGTGTTTTTTTTTTCCCAGACAGCAGCCAGAGTCTTTATTTAATCCTCAATTTCTGCCTAGCAGCTCCTTAAAATATTAAATCATGTCATCCTCTGCTCAAAAGTTGCTAGTAATTTCTTATCTAAAGAGAGAACACTGCCCTGGCTGGTGTGGCTGAGTTGGTTTGGAGTATCATCCCATAAACTGAAGGATAATGGGTTCAATTCCAGGTCAGGGTATATGCCTAGGTTGCAAGTTGAGTGCTTGTTTGGGCAACTGATCAGTGTTTCTCTCTCTGTCTCCTCCTCCCTCCCTCCATTCCCCTTTCTCTAAAATCAATAAGCATTTCCTCAGATAAGGAAAGAGAGAGAGAGAGGGACGGAAAACACTAAGCTTTTACCATGGTTTACAGGACTATACATAATTCAGTCCTGAAGATATTCAGCCTCATCACATAGTGCTCAACAGATATTTGCTGAGTGAATATGAATGAATATCTTGAAAACTACTTATATTTTACGAAAGCAGTATGGTACAGGATTCTGGAGCTAGAATTCCATTTTTTACAACCCATCTGTGCCACTAACTAGCTGTGTGTGACATGGACAAGTTATTTATATTATTCAACTAGACCTTACGGAGTTTCTTTGTCTGTAAAATGAAGTTAATCGTACCTGCCTCCCAAGTGGTGTGAGGATAACATGAGTCAATGCATCTAAGGTACTTGGAACACTACCTAGTGTAAACTTCTATTTTTGATACCATTTGACTTATTCCTTGATATATCTCAGGTAGTTCCAAATGTGGAAGTAGAAAAAAAGAGATTTTGTTGCTTCTTTCCCAGAATCCTACTTATATTTTTTTAAATGAACATAATTTCAGAAGGGCATTAACTAAGAGCATCATTCCATTTTTACATCTTTTCTTGACTCAACATAAAACTACCATTGGAGAATTTATCTTTATATATAAATTTATGATTTTATATATATAAAGTACGTGACTTGTCAAATTAGTTATTTTATGTCTTTGGGTCATATATCTTACCAGAAATAGTTCAATGTTAAATTCTTACACAATAAAAAAGATAATTTCTTAGCATAGGTGTTCACAGAAGTTTTCTCCTTTAATAGGATTTTACTTGCCCTAAAGTAAGGGATTCTCTGAGCTGTTCAGATATTTGCTTTGGAATAGAATGTTAAATATAGATTACTAGCAATGACATTTAAAGCTTATAGAAAATTGAATGCAACTTCAACTTTGCAAAAAAATATGATGTAATTTTTGAGTGATAATAGCGATGGTGACATATATACTACATAGCTGACTCATTTTCTCCAAGTTATTGGGTCTTTTGTGGGACTTGATGTTTTAATGGCTTTCTTAGGATTGTAGGTGATTTTTTTCGCCAGTAGTGAGATACTAGATATTAAGAATAGTTAAAATATAATTGATTCTGGATTGTAGAACAAACTATAGTACTGCTCCAGTTCAGTCTCCTTGCCATTCACCTTTTCTGTTTATTGTTTATAAGAGTTTTCAATCTTACTGCTATTTCAAATAGAATGTGATTTTTAAATAGATGTGCACTAAGGAATCATTTGGATTACTAATGAGTCTCTTAATGTAAATTGATTTTGCAATGTTTATGCTACAAGTAATGCAGATAGTATATACTTTATTTTATGCTTTATTAGGTAGTCCAACTACAGGAATGGATGATTAAAATCATCAACAATAACACTGCTATATGTGTAGAAGGAAAACTGATGTGAGTATAACAAATGAATATTCTTTTAATAATATAAGACACTGTATAACAGAGGTTAAAAGGAGAAGCATGAGAAGTATTATCTTCCTATAAAACAACTGTCTAACTAGGCTGCAAACTGAAGGCAAAAAGTAAAAGGACTATACATGTTGATTGTAACCAGCTTTCCTGTTTTTGCCTTTCAGGTTATTTTTAAAATAGTGACAGCTCAAATTTTTAGACACAATGCTTTAGTTTTTCTCAGAAGTTTAATAAGTTGACTTGTATTCGCTGCTTAATTATATATGGTTAGTTAATATTTACTACATGCATTTCAGTTCAGATTCTCATATCTAAATTGGGACAACCAGATATAAATCAGTAATCAAGCCAGGGAATCAAAATTAATTAAAAACTTTGCCATACAGCTACATAATAAGTAATGATTGGCACTTTCTGGTTCTCCCTAAAGTGAAAGCATCAACAGGTAAGCAGACTTTGCTTAATTCTGCTAATCTATTAGCACCATTTCCTATTCAAAATCAATTTCTTAGTAGTAAAAAAAAAATATCATAAAAAATTCATGTAATGAAAACAATATGGTATATTACTGTATTGTTAAAGTACTTACCTGGAAGTTTATAAGTTGAGTATATAAAATCTGTCTTGCCCACTCCATTTCTGCCTGTTTGTGCGCATTTCCTAAATATCCAAAATGCAGCAGAGATTGTCTTGGTTGGAATCCCATTGCTGCTGCTTGCTGACTGTATGACTTGTCCAAATTCTGTATTCTCCTTCAGTCTCAGTTTTTTCACTTCTACAATGGCAGTAATATTACTACCTTTTGGGTTATTTTGAGTTTTAAATTAGCTGTATTTTCAAGACTTAAGGACAGTACTTTGAAGTGCTATTTAAATGTTTGTGAAATAAAATTAATAAAGCAAAAAAACAGGATGAGAAGTAATATTGTATCAAGGTACAATGTATGAATTTAGTTCCATTTGACCAAATGAAAGGAACTGAACTTTCTTATTACACTTAGAGATACAATATGTTTATTATTATCCAGTGAACTGAAGAATGTTCAGCTAATAGATCTTCATATTTCATTCTGTTTTATATTTATTCTTAGCTTCATTTAAGGAAATATTAAGAGTAGATTTATGGGTAAATGATTGACATTGCGGTTTGTTTCCCCTGGAACTTCTTTTTTGTACTTTTCAAAGAGAAAGGTAAAAATATTGGGCTGTATAGGGAGGGTAAAAAACCCACAAGATTAACCCAGACCAATGTGTCTCAGTTGCTTCAAAGCAAAAGGTCACTGGTTTGATTCCCAGTCAGGGCACATGCCTGGGTTGTAGGTTCAGTCCCTGGTTGGGACATGTGTAAGAGACAACTGATCTATGTTTCTCATGTCAGTGTTTCTCTCCTTCTCTTTGTCCCTCCCTTTCCCTCTATATAAAAATAAATTAAATAAAATCTTAAAAAAAAAAAAAACAACCACAAGATTAGAGGGATCCAAACTACATTATTGTGTGAAATCAAACACAGTACAGGCCGTGAGGAGAGGGACAGGGAAATCATTATTTGGAAGCTTAGCATCAGTTAAGATGGAATTGCAAGCATTGTCAACACCATATATTTAGATACGTTACCTGCTTCCTTGCTAATGATATATTTTATATTAGGGGTATGGTTTGGTCTTGGCACAGCTTCTTGGCACATACTCTGAGGACCACATTAGCCAGGCAGTTGAGTTCTGCAGTGCTTGGCCCTCAAATGTCTTGTAATTAGATTAATAATATCATTAATATAGCTGGAATGCACATTTATTGCTTTATATTATAAATGTATATACTTATCTACGTACATTGTGAGTGACTACTGGTAAAATATGAATTTTTTGGCCTTAACTAAGCTATTTTTTACTCCTAGAAACATCACTAACATATACTGGCACAGTAATGCAATCGTAGAACGGATTGAACAAAACAAACTTAGGACATTATCAGGCAACATTTACATATTAAAAGGAATGATAGATCGGATTTCCATGAAAGAAGCAGGTAATGACTCATTAATTAATAAGTTATTTTAACAAGTGAAGCAATTAACCATATTTCTAATACTAATATACATTTTTTTACTTTTAATTGGGTGTTTTAAAGTTGTGAATCAAACATAATTAAAAATTAAAACAGGACTGATCACACTATGTACAACTATTTGACAGTTTAAATAAGCCCAGTGATTTTTTTTTTAATTCAAGTGAAGTGTTTCTTATTTGGTAAGAATAGCTTTATGAGAATGTAGTTTAACTCTGTAGGTCCTCTTTTTGCTAAACCTACCCAGCACAATCCCAGTCTTGGCATAATCAAATTTTCTGTCTGAATGTGACTGAAGAAAAACACATCTGAACAGTTTTACTTTAAGTTTGTGATTATTAGGAACAAGTTGTGGTCCCTTAGTGCCACTGGTCTCCTACCACATTTCTATAATCCATTCACTTTCCCATCCTCCTTGATGACTACTTCATATTTTTACAAATCTCCAATACCTCCTCCCGCCCTCTCCCAGGTTGGGAGATGGGATGGGGGAGGGAGGGTATCACCTGAGCAATAGGAACAATCAGAAGAGAACGTTTTCTCATATCTGCTGATCTGCTTGCATCCGGACCTCCTTTTATATGGGTGAACAGTCCCTGTTTCTGTCTGTGTCAGCCTTTCCATTTGTACTCCAGCTCCCACTTTCGCTTTTACTCAAAGAATCATTGCAGTGATCCTCCCTTCTGTCAAAAAGAATACCTTTTTTTTGAGAGAGAACAATCCATCTTTTAACCATACACTTCTTTCAACCACTATTGCTCTCATTGACAGCAAAACAACTCAGAATATTTATTATATCTAATTACTCTTGAGGTTTTCCCCATTTTCTCTTGAATTTTCTTTAATCATGCTTTAATCTCCAATTCTTCACCAGAACAGCCCTTATCAAAGTCACCAGTGGCCCCCAGATTGCTAAATCCATTATGGACTTGACACAGTTAATCATACTTACCTCCTTGAAACACTTTCTTAACTTGGCTTCTAGAATACCATATTCCGACTTTCATGCTGTCTTACTCCCTGTTGTTTCTTTGTTCATTTTTCATTTTCTTCTTTGCATCTTAATAATAGGATAGGTTAGGGCTCTTTCTATATTCAGTGCTGTACTGATTTCTTTTAGGCTTTATATCTTAATCTATATGGTGACAAGTGCCGACTTTATATCTCTAACCAAGAATACTCCCCTAGCCGTTCAACTCCTTTTCCATCTGTTCCTTTGACATCTCCATTATGGCGTCTGCAGCCATCTCAAACTTAATACAATTAATCATGCATTACTTGATGACAGAGATATGTTCTGAGAAATGCATTGTTAGGTAGTTTCGTTGTTGTGTGGACATCACAGAGTGCACTTACACAAACCTAGATAGCATAGCCTCCTACACACCTAGGCTGTGTAGTATAGTGTATTGCTTCTAAGCTACACACCTGCACAGTGTATTATTCTAATGCATATTGTAGGCAGGTGCAACATAATGGTAAGTATTTGCGTATCAAACATATAGAAGAGGTATAGTAAAAATATGGCATAAAAGATAAAAATTGTAACCTGTGTAGGTCATTTAACCATGAATGGAGCTTACAGGACTGAAAGTTGCTCTGAGTGAGTGGGTGGTGAGTGAATGTGAAGGCCTACGACATTGTACACCACTGTAGATTTTATAAATACAGTATACTTAGGCTACACTAAGGTTATAAAAATATTTTTCTTTCTTTAATAATAAATTTACCATACCTTACTGTAACTTTTCAACTCTGTAAACTTTCTGATTTTTTTAACTTTTCAACTGTTTTTGCCATAACTTAAAACATAAACATTGTACAGCTGTACAAAAATCTTTCTTTATATCCTTATTCTATATTATAGCTGTAGGTAGTGCATTCACTGTGGCATCATGATGCTGCAACGTCAATAGGTGATACAAATTTTTGACATCATGACAACTACAAAGTCACTAGGTACTACAGATTTTTCAGCTCCATTATGATCTAATGGGAACACCTTCATATATACAGTCCATTGTTGACCAAAACACCTTTATGCAGTGCATGACTATATATCCAAAACCTGATCTCCCTTAAATCTGCTTAGCCTACAGTCTTCCCCCTCTTTCCATGCTTCTGGTGGCTAGACAGAATCCTTGGAGACATCCTTAAATCCTGAATTTCTCTCATGCCCACAGCTCTAGTGTCAGTACGTTCTTTTGGCATTATTGCCATAATATATCCGGAACCTAGGCTTCTGCTGACTACTGTAGTCCAGACTTCCCTCTTACTATGTCTGAATCAATGCAGTAACCTCCTTACTGGTCTCATTGTTTCTCCACTTCCACAGAATCTTTTCAAAATAGCAGCTATTACAGTCCTATTAATGTCAACTCCTGTGGCCTCTCTAGTCATAATATTTCCATATCTTTCCCTCTCACCCAAAGTAAAAGACTGGTTCTGTAAAATGACTCCAAGGCCTTGTATCCTATGCTCCTCCACTGCCTCTGTTACACATCCAAGTAGCCTTCTAGTATTAGCCTTCTAGTATTAGTCTCTCTCCTCACTCCACTTTAACTAGGCTCTTTGTTCTGTAAGTGGACCGGTCACACTCTTGCCTCATAGCCTTTTGTTTTGTTCTCTCTGCTTCCAGTGTTTTAACCTCTTATTGCCGCATGGGTTACTTCAATTCCTTTGGAGTTTTACTCAGATGATGCCATTTCAGTAAGAACACCTGTGACTACCTTTTTAAATATGCTGTTGGCGTGAATACACTGGTACTTGTATTCCCCCTTAACTGCACAGTTTTTCTCCATAGCATCAATGACCATCTAACAAGATATTTTATTTATTGGTTTGTTTTTTGTTTCACACTAGAAGGTGAGTTCCATGAAGGCAGGGGTTTTGGGTGGTTTTATTAATTGCTGAATCCTCAGTATCTGCAACACTGCCTGGCACATAGTAAACATTAAGTATATATATTTTTTAATGATATAATAATTGACATCTCTTTAAAGTTCTAGGTTTTTAGCTAATTTTGTTTGTTTATCGTTAAATAGGATATCCAAATTATCTCATAAGGAAGTTTATGTTTGGCTTTCCAGAAAATTGGAAAGAGCACATTGATAATTTTCTAGAACAATTAAGGTACAGTACTTTTTATCTCTTAAAAAAGACAGTCTTATTGAGGCATAATTTACATTTGATAAAGTGCACCCATTTTAAGTATACAGTTTAATGAGCTTTTAAAAATGTATATACTCATATAACCAGTGTAAAGTGGTTTTAATTTCTTTTTATGGAAATGCCAGTTTTGAAGTTCTCTTTCATCATAGACTCTCAAAAGGCAGTGATACTTTTCTAGAATTTCTGTCATATGGAATAAATCTAAAAGGTAAATAAAATCTTGGACATTGCAAGGAATTGTCCTTAATCTACCATGTAAGAGTCAGCTAGCTGTTAAACACAAGTCTGAATGAAGTTCTTGGTCTTTTTTTCTTTCATTCATTTCCTCTGTGGTTATTGTATTGGTACAGGAAAAGAAGAATTTGATTAATTCTTGCCCTTAAGAAACTAAAGTAAGTTAAAAAAAAAACTCATAGGGGATAGACTGATGTAAGTTTATTAATCACAATGCAATGTAATAAGTTATAACAGGTTGGCATTTTTCTGTAAAGGGCCAGATAGTGTTTCTCTGGGCATGCTTCCTCTATTGCAACTACTCAACTATTTTTAGAGGAAGGCAACCATAGACAGTACTTGAATGGATGGATGGATGAATGAATGTGTCTGCATTTCAGTAAACTGTATTTACAAAAATAAGCATCTGAAGCCCTGGCCACATAGCTCAGTTGGTTAGAGCATCGTCCCAGTATGCAGAGGTTGCAGGTTTAATTCCCAGTCAGGACACATAAAAGAATCAATCAACAAATGCATAAATATGTGGATCAACAAATCAGTGTATATCTGTCTGTTCGTCTCTCTCTAAAAATAAATAAATAACAGAATAAGCAACTGAGGGGATTCGTCTTGCAGTTTTATTATAGTATCAGCTTTCTTATAGTATCAGCTTAAGTAGGAAATACAAAAGCATGGATTAGGAAGCACTCAAGGTTATATTGGAATCTTTTGACTTAAGATATTTTACTTGGATTTTTGTGGGAATAGGTGTGGAAGCCATAAAGGCTTGAATAATGTAGGATTGAAGTAGTCTTTACTATGGTAAAGAAAGCTTCACCTAAGGGAATTTCTTCTTCTTTTTTTCTTTCTTTCTTTCTTGTGTTTTTCCTTCCTTTTTTTCTTTCTTTTTCTTTTCTTTTTTTTCTTTCTTATAGGTATAGGGTTATAGTTAGGGTTAGTGTCAAAGGTTAAGTTAGGGTTTGGGTTGGGTTTAAAATTAGGGTTAGGGTTAGCTTTAGTGTTAGAGTTAAAAAGTTCAGGATTAGGATTAGGGTTTTTGGTATAGGGTTAGGTTTAAAAACTAGGGATAGGATTAGTTTTAATTAAGGTTAGGTATAGTATTTGGAAATAGTATTAGGGTGATGGGTTAGGTTTAGAATTAGAGTAAGTATATGGGTAGAGTTGGGTTAGGCTTAGAATTAAATTTAAAATTAGGAACAATGTTAAGGTTAGAGTTATGGTCAGGGTTGGTATGTTATAGTTAGGGTTAGTGTTATGTTTAGGGTTGAGGTTAAGTATAGGAAAATTTCATTTATTTGTGGGGGGAGTGTTTTTTTTTGTTGTTGTTGTGTGGGTTTTTTTTGTTTTGTTTTTTTTTTGACACATTTAGAGGAAAAATACCGTATGTTTTTAGGGTTTGTGAAAAGAAAAGGAGAAAAGCCACACAAAAACAGAAAAATGGAAGATTTGTCCCTGACTTAGGAAAATCAGTGAAAAATGATGCAGAAGAAAACCGAACATATGTCCTTCAAAGAACCAGCAGAATTTATGACCTTGATTGTAAACATTTGGGTATGTTTCCTCTTTTTTTCTCCACTGGTATAGTGATACATTCTTACATAAGCCCCGTATTGTTTAATTGTTTACAGTGCATATAGTATTGAGTTCGCATAATGTCCTAAAATTGCCTGCTTTTCCACTACTAGAAGAGAAACTGCAAAGCAGATAACCCATAGTCATCATTCGGCTTGCATCATTAAATATCTTTTAATTAACCCCACTACCAAGAATGCTAGTAAATATATCAGTAGAAGATAATTGTTCTTTCAGTTTCCTAGACCCAAGATATTTAGGCTGCCAGCCTACCTCACACCTATATTAAAGGTGCCTATATATTTGTATTAAATTTCATTCCTGTTTAATGGACAAAACCAGTTTGCTTTTATGGAGGAAATGGCATGTGGTTTTGAATGACCGTTGCTATAAAGGTAGCTGGCAAAACTGTACTGTGTCATCTCTTTGCCAGCATTATAATTTGCCTCACATCTCAACCCTTCCCCAGCCCCCTGTAGAAAAAAAGCATGAACATAAATTAACTTACTGCTATTTCTAGATTATAATAGATGAGTAAAAGTTACTAGCATCTGTCGTATAAATTTCTGCTGATTCTACTGTGACCTTGTAATAAAGAGCTTTCCAGAAATTCAAGAGCTCAGGATTGCTTCTACCAAAAACATGATACCATACTGGATATGTCAGTCCTCCACCCCCAGCGTACCCCACTTCCCTGTGTCTGTAGTGCCCCACCCCTTTGAAACTTTGCTTATTCCTTCTACTACAAAGGAATGGATTAAATATGCAGATGACTACTTGCTCAGAAATAGCTAAGTTTACTCTTTATTGTTGCTCCAGTTCCTTCTCATACCTTCCTCATTTTATCAAAAGTCATTCTATTGCCTGTAGATTAGACATACTTCTTACTGTCATTGCTAGACTCTTCGGTATTCTGGAGTTCTGGGGCTACAGCAACTGCTGTGTACTTTTTAGTCTGAGATCTTAACATCTCTCTACCCCGTCCATCCTTTCTCTTAGAGCAGTATTTTTAAGGGATTTGCTAAATTGTGAATGTTACTGGTAAAGTGTTTGAGGATATAAATGTAAAATACTAAAGTTTAGTAAACTATTTTATATGCTAACTGTGTCTATAGGAAAATCAGTCAACAAATATTTTTAAAGCACGTTACATGAGCTTTGATCCGTGTTAGCTGCTAGCCACTTAGAAATGAGTAGGACGAGATGCCTCCCACTTTGGGAAGCTCAAGCTAAAGGGGTTGATATTACTGTCTTCTGTTTTGGATATATTGTTTTTCTACTGTGATTTGTTAGATCTTTGTTTTATAAAACTGTTAAGACATTGTGTGCCCTCATTTTATATATAAATTACTTTGAGTGGTGGTGGTTAATGCTGTTACTATATTTATTATCATCATTACACTTTTTATGAGAAAATCACTGAAATAAAGCAAAACCACTTCTAACGTTAAACAACTAAAGTTATGCAAAGGCACCAGCCAATGATAAGTTAAGATGATGTGATTGTGTATATTTTAGTGATTCACCTCAAATGTGGTTTTGCATATTTAGTGCTATAATCTGTATGTCATAGCATCGCTATTATTTTATCCCTGTTGTTATACTTAACCAGAGTATGTTATAAATGATTTATTAAAAGATAAGCCTCCTTTGCTATACTGTAATAATCTCAAGAGCAGACCATCCATTATGTATCTTCAAGTACTGCTTCTCAAATGCTGAAAATGCTTTCATGGTTTTATGAGTACTTTTTTAATTTATCCGGAATTTCAGCTCAATTAACTGTTAAGCTTATATTGTATACTGTATAATTTGGTTTTGCTTAAAATTTTAAATAGCATGGATTTACTTATACATTGGTGTATATAAACTCATTGAAACATAAGAATTCAGTATACATGAAGAAATATCAGGGAAACAGAGTTAGTAGCTTACTGTTTAGTTGATGTGGAGTTAGGATAAACAGGAATTTATTTGCAAAACAGTTTAACATTTCCATTTTGCCTGTGGATGTGACAAAGGAGATCCAAAGTAGATAAGAATGAATAACATGGCTGTCTGTTTTTTAAAGAGAATAAAAGTGATTTGAACAACACATCACTCTATGCAGAATGATTCTCTTCAGAGGAAATTGCTTTATATCATAATCAAATTTAACAAATATTTATGACAGTGGATTAAACAGACTTACCTTTTGTAAAATCATTTATTGAAATCTTCATCTCTGTACTCATAGAACTGAAGAGTAATAAGCACAGTAAGTCACCAGTAACTACAGAATTAAACATTTGCCAGAGTTATCGCCAAAATAAACCAGCACTGATGTTCCCAAGTGACCGAACAGATAATGCTGTTCAAAATGGAGGAGAATATAACTTATCTGATCAGGTGAGCTTTTACTGTACACTGTGCAGGGGTGGTGCGATACTGAAAAAGTTTGGGACCAAATCAGAAATTATGAGTTCTGTTTGCTAAGTATCACTTTCAGTAGTTTTGACACTGTAAATAAATGTCTTCATATTTGCTTTCCCAGTGTCTCCTTAGAAAAATGTAGGCAGCAACAATAACAAAAGTTTTAGCTCTTACGAGTAAGGGTTAAGTAAAGTATATATGTATATACATATATAAGCACTTTTCAAATAGCATTATTGAATTAGTGAAGGAAATGTGTGAGAATGTCAGTACCCACAGGGTGCTTCCAAAGCTTGAGCTCTGAATGCCTCCACAAAGGAAGTTTGTATGTTTGACTCAGTACTGTGAAAATGCTCGAGGTCATGTTTATAGGCAGTACCTGTTATAGTAAAAAGTCACCTTTCGATTTTGAAGGAATTGATTGGAAGAAAAGAATGTAAAAAGTTGTCTTCTAAGAAACTCAAGAATTGTGAAAGAAGAACAAAGGGAAAGATAATTAAGAGTCAGAAGCAAGGTAATACATCTTTATTGGTTTTATAATACATAGAAAGCTATTTGAAATTTTTTAATATAATAAAAGTAATCTCATGAATTTCTAAATCTAAAATGGTAGACCAACTATTTCAGTGCTCTTTCAGTGATTAATAATGTTCCATGTTATTATTTTCACAGAAGAATGATATTCATAGAAATAGTTCACTACATTAAATCTTAGATTCCATTATAGGTTTGCCTTCTTTGATTTGGGTATCTTTAAATAATTTTCTATAAAACCAAAATATATATTATTTTAAATGTATGTCTAATATATTTAAAGACTGAATCCTTTTATGAAGTTGGTAATAAACCAGAAGTTAGTTTTGTGTAAGTGTGGCTTTTCAGAGTGATTTCATTGAAATCCTGCATACCAGAATGTATAGAACATTTTTTCTATGAATTAGCAAGTTTATAATTTCATGTTGAATTAAATCTATCAGCTTAATAGCATTTTCTCGGTTTTATAATGAAATTAATGAAAATGTTTTGGTCAAAATTAGAAAGTTAGATTCAAATACAACTGAGCATTTGGATAATATTTTTGTGAATAATTAGAAGAAAACACTCTACGTATAATGTGAAGATAATATGATTCCATTAAGAAGTCTTGGAGAAACTTTCTTGATTTTGATTAGTACCAACCACTTGATGAATTATAATTTAGAAGGCTCTTTTCTTCTTGTCATTCATCTTTAACATGACACATAATATGTGTAGGTTGTTGACAGTATGTCACTATGATGATTGGTGTGATCATTTACAATTTATATCTTTTATAATTACAGTCGGATCATTTAAAGTCAGAAATCAAATATTTTGGCTTCTGGTTTCTTAAGTTTTAGATTTGAGAATTTCTCTCATTTTAATTTGCTTTAACCAGTGACATGGTATAATAAAGATTTGCAGGTTCTATTTTGGTTGTTATGCCATGATGATTCATAAAGGTTTTAGGGATTCAGCAAAAGAGTGTCTTTTATGTCTACCATCAGGGATGAGAATGAGGCAATGCAGATAGAGGTCCATGTTCTCCTCATTCCCTCCTTAATTAATACAGCTTCTGTTTCATGTATTACACACCCAGTAAGGTTTTAGCAACCCTATTGGCTTTCTTACATCTTTTAAATACTTTACCTCCAAAGAGTTGATATAACAAATCTTTATTTAGCAACTACTCTATGCGTAAAAAGACTCTGAACTAGCTCCAGCCAAAAAAAATCCAAAAGGTATATTAAGGTATGAAGACAGGTATATTGAGTATTTTTTAAATATTTTATTTATTTATTTTTAGAGGGGGGAGGGAGGGAGAGAGTGAGGGAAAGCAACATCAGCGTGTGGTTAACTTCTCTCACACCCCTACTGGGCACCTGGCCCACAACCCAGGCATGTGCCCTGACTGGGAATCAAATCAGCGACCCTTTACTTCACAGGCTGACACTCAATCCACCGAGCCACACCAGCCAGGGCTAGCTAAGTTTGGTTTTTTTTTTAGTCCAGTTGAAAGATGAGTATAATTATATACAGGGCACATTGTCAGACATGGCCTTATTTAGAAGTATTCTGGAAATTTGGGGGAGATTTCATTCAGAGGTAATCAGGACAGTTTGTGGACTTAGGTAAGTTAGAGAATAGAATTGAAGCACATAGTGATTTGGTTTGAAAATATGAAGGAAACTTCCCAAGTATAGTGAAGGTTGAGAATTTAAAAAATTTGACAAACAGTGGTCTCACAGACACAGAATATTGTTCAGATGTGAGTACAGTAAGAGAGTAGAACTACATTGAAGGGCAGGTGGAGGAATTCATATGAACACTAAGTAGACCGTGGGAAGTCATGGACAAGAGGTATAAAAAATAGTATGCTTACGATTGAAGGGTAGTGATCTAAACAGATTCGTGCTTCAGGGAGATTAATATGACAGTAGTGTGGACACTGGGTTTATGGGGAAAAAAAACAGTATGTTTTATTTGTGAAAATAGTTTTTCTGTATTTTGTTTGTAGCTAATTTGAGATTTTAATCTTTGGTTTTTGTCTTATGAAATTAAAGAGCAAACCGAAGAATCGAATGTATCCATTGATATTATCATCTCAAGAGAATCACCTTTCTCAGATAAAGAAAGAAAATATATGACTGTTAACCAGAAGAAAGCTTATGTTGTAATAACACCTCTGAAATCTAAACATGTGATAGAGCAAAAATGCATGAAGTATAATGTGTCCTCTGCTACCATTAAGGCAGTAACAGATTTTATCGTGCCAAAGCTTCAAGGAGAAAGTGAATCAGACTTAAATGAAACTACACATCCTATCAGTAAGCCCAGAAAGACTTCCAAAAAAGCATTTGAGTGTGGTGCGGCTCATGAAAGTGGAAAGAATGAAGATAGCATTGAACGAGATATACTTACAGTCAACCAGAAAGTAATACCTAGTTCTAACAAGAAAGAAATGGTCACTTTTGACTTTAAGAAAAATACAACATCGTTACCAAAATTGAAGAAGATTGAAAAGCAAGTAACTATGTCATTCAACAAGCATCAGTCCTCCGATTTGTCTGCTGAAAAGAGTGAAACAGGAAAGAAAGTTAGAACAAAAGCTGGAGGTGTTAAGGAAATCAAAGCAAGAAATACCGAAGAAACAGTAGTTCACCAGAGAAAAAGCAGAAGGGACACCCCAGGGAAAATTCCAGTGATTTCTGAAACTGAAGGAAGTGAAAATGAATTTCATACAGAAAAAATGAGAGCTAGATGTTCTACTAAAAAAAATCATCAGAAATCTGGTATTAGGAGTGAGTTACCAGTTATTGACACAGTGAGATCCGAGATGAAGAGTTATTCCTTAGAATGCTTACCTGGTTCAGTTCAGAATGAGGAATGGAATGAAGAGGAGATACAGAAGCTTCATTGGTAAGTAGTTAGATTTGATTCTAAAATATCAAGAGTGACCACAAAATAGTTGAAGACATAAGGAACTCCAATGAGGAGCTAATTACTCCAGTGAGGAGCTGATTTAATGATTAGAAATTATTAATGGAGTATGTAATCCAAAATCACATGGAGAGAAATTTCAATTTATACAGAGAATGAAGGAAAAATATAGATAAATGCCAACTAGATGGTACTTTGTGGCCATCTACATAACCTACATATGAGGAAACTTCCTCACATGTAAGTGAACTTCTTTTCTTTTTGTTCCCGTTTAATATTTCAAATACACCCCTCCACCTATCCACCAAAGGAAGGAAACTCTGAGGGGATGGATGTGTTAATTAACTTGATTGTGGTGATTTCACAATGTGTGTGTGTGTGTCTCTCAAATGATCATGTGTAGCCTTTTGTATATAATTTCACTTGTAGAGTATACCTCAATAAAGCTGGGGAAAATATTTCAACACAGTGGTACAATTTAAGAAATATTTTATAACTAAATTCACCATTATAAAACCTTCAAACTTAGAGAATTTTTAGTAGTTCTCTGCCCTGCCCCACCCCACCATCCCCCTCACCCCCCTCACCCCCCCGTTTGTAGAGAAGAAAATAGTCTCAAAGGTTTCCAAGGTTTCATAGTGCTGCTGATAAGAACTGGATTTGGCTACATAAACCTGACAAGCAGTATCAGCAGCCTAGTAGTATTAGAAGCCAGATCATAGTTGAGCAGTGAAGAGTGAATAGAAGAATAAAGACAACTTAGGTGAACGACACAAGAAATTTGGCAGTGATAGGCAACAGAAAAATACATAGGTAACAGAAGACAGTGTGAAGATAAGGGAAGACATATGTTTGGTTGCTTGCTTAGTTTGTAAGATGGCTCATGCAATAGTATAATGGTTTGCTGATGGAAATGACCTAGAAGAAAGAAAGGAAGATGTGATTAATAAAAGAGATAAGGATAGCCCTGACCGACATGGCTCAATTGGTCGTCCCACAAAGCAAAAAGTTGCCAGTTCAATTCCTGGTCAATCCAGGCACATGCCTGGATTGCGGGTTTGGTCCACAGTCGGTCAGGGTGTGTGTGAGAAGCAGCTGATTAGTGTTTCTCACATTGATGTTTCTCTCCCTATTTCTCCCTCCCTGTCCATCTCTCTAAAAATGAATAAATAAAATCTTTTAAAAAGAGAGGATAACATAGAAACATGTCACATTGTGTTCCACTCCCTTGTGTACCCCCAAACCTTGTAACATTTGGAATTCATATTCAAAACTGCTTTCCTGAAATTCTCTTGACGAATCCCTGTGCCACTATACGTACTCTTCCTTTTTCGGTTGACTAAATGTTCCTTCTCTTTCTTCAGGCAGAGAAGGTAATCTTCATTCTAGTTTTTTTCTCCCCTTTATCCCCCCTGACCTGCAACTCCTAATTCTCCAGTATTCCCTCCACCCCCTTAGTTCATGTCTATGGGTCGTACATGTAAGTTCTTTGGCTTCTCTGTTTCCTATAGTATTCTTAACCCTCCCCCTATCTACTTTATGCCTACCATTTATGCTTCTTATTCCTTGTACTTTCTCCCCTATTCCTCCCCTCCTCTCCCCCTCCTCACTACAAACCTGTGATATGATCTCCATTTCTCTACTTCTGTTCCTGTTTTAATTGTTTGCTTAGTTTTTATTTTTTTAGGTTCAGTTGTTGATAGTTGTGAGTTTGTTGTCATTTTACTGTTCATATTTTTTATCTTCTTTTTCTTAGATAAGTCCCTTTAATATTTCATATAAT
>PVKM010011886.1:0-32658 GCA_004027735.1 Carollia perspicillata | reverse complement strand
ACTCGCAGTATTTCCTTAGAACCATTTTTATTCCATGGAGAATAAAATCTTAATCTATAAAATGAAAATGACATTTGGGTTCTCCGAAGTGTAAAATGGACCTTAAATCATCAAGGAGTCAAGTAGGAACAAAATCGAAACCATGTCAATTGCATCCTACATATCTCTAAAAAAATCCCATTACACTTTGTTTCTTGACAGACTCAGAATTTCAAAATCATATTAGAGCTAATTTGGTTGAATTGTCATTCTATAGAGACGCACAAAGATTAGTATTGACTTGTGTATGGCTCTGTCGACACTCTCAGTTTGGTTTAGTTATGTAGAACTTAGTTGGTAAAATTTCTGTTCTGTGATATTGCTTTCCATAGAGGTCTCGTGTTTGGGTTGATGTTTTTTAAACCTGTTAATTTCATCTAAAGAATTGGGTGGCGGGGGGAGGTGGAAGAGTACAGCAGGTGATAGATTCTTCCTTTTTTCTTTTACCGGGGACTTCATAATCTTATAGAATAGACTGCAGGGGGTCAGACTCGTTTTCACCAGGGGCCACGTCAGCCTCACAGTTGCCTTCAAAGGGCTGAAATAATTTTAGGACTATAGAAATGTAACTACTCCTTAACTGTTAAGGAGTTGAAATTACGTCTGGCCCGTTGAAGGCAACCACAAGATTGATGTGGCTCCCCGTGAAAATGAGTTTGACACCCCTGGAATAGAGGGTCCAACAGTTAACTTATATTATTACTCTGGTCTTCAGTGGTGGTAATCTATTAACATCTTCTTTAAGAAATGTACATTATTGCTTATCTTGGTATTTTTTTGATTTGCTGCATTAGAACAAGAGTTGCACATTAATAAGCACTTATGAGATTCTGGAAAAGTCTGGGGGTTCTGATTTGTTTTGCCTTTTTCCCCCTTTTCGTTTTTTCCTTCCCTTATGTAGCAGCCTTTGTGGCTGAATGAATGTGGAAAACAAAGTTGGGTAGATGAAGCAGGATTGCTAAAGCCACACCATTTTTAAGCTCATGCAGAGATGGTCCAGAAGAGTGTATGCCATTAATGAACTCAGTCTACTATCAAAAAACAAGTATTACCAGAAGTAATTCTTATTCTAGTATCAAACCTAACAGTCCTTTAAAATCTCCTTTGGAATGTTGAAAAGAGATCAAATGAAACCTTCAGAACTGTTATTTATTGAGGAAGAAGAAACCTCCAATTTCATTCATCTATTGTAGCTCCACTTTCTCATTTTAATGCTCTGTCCACAGTGGTGACGGTAAAGATGTCCTGCACCTACAGAGATGGCAGCAGGAGACGGACATAACCTTTCCGTTTATTGCTTGTTGCAATTTGGCCTGTTTTTAGACAGAATTGCTCTGTGGGTGCTTCTAGTGGAGAGCGAAGGAAATCAAGGTAGCAGCAAGAAACCAGAATTTACACATGGCCGTGAATTGGCTAATTTTCACATGCAGTTAGTTAAGAAATGATTACAGCCGGAGGAGTCATGACCTCAACTTTTCATCAGCTCCATTGGATTGTGCCTCAGTTTGGAAATGAAGGAGGTATGCGGGAAGTTTTAATTGTACCTGTGTGATTTATCCCTAGTCAGCTCTTTAATTTCTTCTGGCTGTCTGAGGTTTCCGACATGCTGTAAATTTCCCCAAGTTTTTCATTATCTGCAATTTCTTTATGACTCGTGAATCGGAGTGGAGAGAGAGTGTGGATTTACAGCAGAGATAAACATGTCCATAAAGTCTGTATCTGTGTCAGTAATTGTACTGCTGTCAGCGACTGTCCTGTTTTACAGGCCTCTCTTGGGAAAGGAACAGGCTTCGCTACCTGCAGCACTGAAGTGCTTGCTTTGATTTGCACTAACTTGCTGGGAGATGGGGTGGGAATGGTAGGATAGGAATTGATACTGGACTTTGGCCTCTCTTGCTTGTTTAAGGTCAGATGACTTTGTGTTGGATACCTGTGTGTAAAACAGAACATGGGTAATGTTTGTAAGTGAAAACGCAACATATTGATAATGGTAGATGTGAAAAATCCTTTCTAACTTCATTTTATGCAATGCCTTTAAGATGACTTTCCTTTCTGTTACTGTCGATCAACTTGGGTCTTTTTTTCATCTTTCCATCTTCCTTTTCTTAGAATTGAAACAGGATTTCTCTTTTAGAATATTCATTCCTCCTCGAGAGTGGGGCCAGCTGGAGTGGCGATGACAACCACATCATCTGTGAATGGCTCTTTCCTGATTGCTAGAAGTGGTGTGAAGTGAATGTGCTCTCAGCACATTTTTCACTCATTTGCTTCCTTCCCGACATGCCAAACAGTGTTCTTCATGGAGTAAGCTTGTGAAGTTCCACTGTTACCTTATTCTGGTTTGGGAAAACTTCTAGCATATGGCTTACTAGGTCCCATTTAACAACCATACGAAATAACCTAAAAAACTCAACCAAGTAAAATCCCAAGTCATCTTCATAACTTGATGCTGTAGATTCTCTGTTTTGTTTTATGAATTAAAAAATTGTTTTCTTTAATGAATGCCATGTTGAAGTGCTTGACATCTTTTTTTCCCCTTCCATCTTTTATCTATTTTATACATTCTAATTGTATGCACAGTAAGTTTGGACTAAGTTAAGGAGTTTTACCTCTATGCCTATTCAATTTGTGAAAAGTAGAATGAAATGTCTAGCTAGGTCTGATTATAGAAATAAGCTTTCTGATTGCTCAGGTTGAAAAGCTTGCTAATTACTAAGACTATCTCCTCCCAGAAAATAGTTATTTTGGGGCTGGGGGAGTGTAGTATTCTAACTCTGCAGGGGAAGCATTTTTTATCCTAGTTGAAGGGAGAATAGTTTATGGTTGTCTGCTTCTGTTTCTGCTACTGTCAGCTGTCAAATTCCGTAAAAACAGGAGTTTAATTAGCCAACAGGCTCCCAGTGTTGGAGGGATAACGGCATTAACAAGGAAGGGAGCAACACGATAAACAATTATTGGAATACAAATTTGTGTACCTGCTATTCTCTGATACGGCTCCACAGCAGGAACTGATTACTTTGTATTAAAGTATTAACGTACCGGTAGGTACAGGAGAATGATTTGGTAACATGTCTCCAGGTTGAAAAAGGACAGGTAATTTCTCACTGTCCTTAATCAAGCTGAGAATGAAATCTAAGAGTAGCCAGGCTTGAAACTAAAGGGAGGGCTGGAGTGAAAATCCTCATGTGGTGTTTTACTTCTGAAAATCCCTTCTGTGAAGCTATAGGTAAGAAAAACATTTACTTCAAATTATCTAGTAAATGGATATTAATGCCAGAAATAAATCCGGAAAGCCCCTCTTCATTAGTTTAAGAAGAATGCTAGTAAGCCTCCTTTTCTTTCAGTAGTTTATTAAGTAAAAATTTTAAACACCAAATGAGCCCCCCTCTCTTTCTCTCTCTCTACACACACACACACACACACACACACACTCTCTCTCTCTCTATCTAGAAAGTATCCAGCTGTGTAATAGGAAAAATAGAGACAATTATTGAAGAAGATACAAGAAACATTGTACATAGGACAATGGCATCTCAGTCCCCTTCAAAGTAGGCACCTTGGGACCTCACACAGTTCTCCCAGTAGCCATCAGCTGCCCCATCATATTTTCCTGAATCTCATCAATAGTCTGAAATCTCTTACCTTTTAAATGTAAGTTTTGGGAAAAGCCAGAAGTCACAGGATGCCAAGTCTGGGCTGTGGGGCTGAGTCTCCTGGGTGATTCGATGTTTCGCAAAAAAAAACTGCAGGAGATGTGATGCATGAGTGGGTGCATTGTCGTGATGAAGCTGCCAATCACTGGTTGTCCATAGCTGCGGCCTCCTGAGTCAACCAAATAGTTTCCACAGAGGAATGTTCAAGCTTAACACAAAATGTGGTACAGATTCATTGCTCTACTCAGTCATTTTGACTGCAATGGCCCCATGGTACACATGCTCACTCAAGGGTGTCTACTGCTCCCACTGACTAGTACAGTGAGGTCGTCATTGTTCATGCACGTGCATTCCAGTCTGCACTCCTTGGATCCGAGGTTACATCAGTGTCGCACAAACTGTTCTCATTATTTTAACAACGGCTGGACTTTTTCTGAATAGACTTCAAATGTGTGTACAGGTATGCTTATTTTTTTTCTCCTTGAACTATTAGGAAGTAAATTTTAGACATTGGGCACTTTACCTCTGAATACCTCAGAGCACATCTCTTAAGAATAGATGGTTTCCTACATAACAGTAATTGCAAAATATCTAATGTCCTTTCTACATTCAGAATTCCTCAGTTGTTTCAAAAAGCTTGTGTAGCTTTTTAAAAACCAAGGTCCAATTAAGATTCAGGCATTGTAAATGTCAATATGTTCTTCATAGGAAAGCATTTAAAACTAAATTCTGCACACCAGCTCTTTTAATAAATATTTACCAGTTTTTCCTTATGGTGAACATATATTTACTTAAATGGCCATCATGTTCCTTTAGAATGCTGAGTTTCAAGTTCTTCCTCTACAACAAGCCTGCCTTACCAAGCTTTTAAATCTATTTCTGTATTCTCTCCTTCTCCTAACCAAATTAGCTGTAGAATTGATCTTTTCTCCAATAACTACTCCACTGTGCAGTTAGAGTAATATTTTTGAAAGTTCACAAATTGACATATGACCTCATTCCCTACTTAAAACTCATCAATGGCCTTCCATTGCCCTTAGGATAAAATAAAAAACCTTTAATTTGTCCTTACAGCTCTGCCTGATCCTGCCTTTCTCACACTATCCTTTCCTCTCTGAGTATGGGTTCCACAAATTATGAAAGAGGGAAAAATAAAGAATTGGGGAAACTCTTCTTAGATGAAATTTGAAGTAGGGCTTGACAGCTATTATTTGCAAGGGGAAAGAGGGTACACACTTCAGACTGGGAAGCAGTTTTTGAGTATGGACGGGTTAGAGTACTGAAAGGTTGGAAAAGGGAGGACCTAGGTTATGGAAAGCCTAGAAGATGAGACTGAGGAATTATTTTCAAAAGCCTGGTAGCAGTCCCCAGAGAGAATCGAAGGGTGTGGTGTTGAGTCCAAGAGACTGCCTAGGAAGCTGTGGCGGTCCCAGAATGCAACGACTGCTTGTTCTAGATAGGACAGTATGAATGCAAAGAAGGTGATATTTAGGGGAGGAAATAGAAATGAAATTATAGCAGACTAGAGAAACACAAGAGTCAGAATGACTTCAAAATTTTAAGCCCCTGTAACTCAGAAAACATTTAGGATGGACACGGGGAATTGGAGTATGTATTATAAAACCTCAGTTTGTTTGCTAAAGTATTGTTAAGGCATCTCTGAAATGATTAACCATATTTTTAGGACTATTAGACACACCTAGGTTTTAGAGGAGAAAAATAAGAAGAAAATTTTTTAAGCAAAAAATTTGGTAAAATATTTAATAACCTGTGACCCCACTCCACCGCCACCCCCCACCCCCAGGGAACCAGGTAAGCTACATTCGGACTATAAGACACACCCCCATTTTCCTCCCAAATTTGCGGGGCAGTACATCTTAAAGTCCGAAAAATACGATAACTTAAACTACTATCAGAGTTATAGGCTAAAAGATTGTGGCTATCAGGGCTATTAGTTAAAATGAGTTCAACTGCATATAATAAGAAATTCAAAATAATTCTGTCTTACACAGGGTAAAAAAATTTTCCCCCACAACAGTGAAGGCTGGAGATAGACGGGTTCAGGCTGGTAGGGCAGTTCTACAGTGTTGTCAAGGACATTCCGCTTCTTAGTGCATGGTTTGCACCCTAAAGGATACCTCATTGTCCAGGATGCCTGCCGGAGCTCTGGCCATCAAGCCTGGGTTGGAGGCTGGGAGAAGGGAGAAGGGCAGAAAAGGGGTTCCCACAAAGCTGACACCTTTCCCATTGTGCAGCCTTACTGAAAGTCACACAGAGCGCAGTCATCTGGACCAGCCTGGCTACAAAAGAATGTAATCTTTTATTCTGGGCTGTAATTTTGCTTGCTAAAAATTATTGTTTTGTTAATAAGGAGGAAGGGGAGAATGTGTATTGGGATAAGCAACCGACATTCTCTGCCACAGGGAACAAGAGACCTGTGCAAGGGCAATGATTGATCAGTAGAAGTGGAAGAATGTGAGGTGCTGGTTCTGTTGATAAAGTTCAGATCAGTGATTTTAGAGGCATGTGTATGGATATTAATGTGTGAGTTGGACTTCATTCTTATAATTTGTTGATTATCTTGTGTGAATTATAACAAAAGGTTAGGAATTGAATAAATGAATGTATGCCCAACAAATTCTTTAAGAAATTTATGCAGATTTTTGGGGGGGCTGTTTTTCCAAAGCAGTAAACATTAGAACATCTCAACTGTTTTTAATATTTAGGGAGGCAAACTACTCAAGAAATGGTCAGTTTTTAATATTGACCATTTTTAATGGTTGGCTTATTAATATTTGTATTTACTTCTGAGTAGAACCTGCTTTAGATATTTCTAGTTATGGAGAAGAAAAACAGTTGGTTCTCTGATTTCCCTATATTTACCAAAACAGATTCAAACATACAAAAAAAAGGCTGCTTATGTAGAATGATCTTTTATGCAGTTAGCCTGACTAGTGATTCAGTGCTGATTTTTATTTTCACTATGTCGCACGTAGCCTTGTATACAGTTGGCTACCGGTTTTGTTGAAGGAATGATTGGATTGTTCCTGAGTCCTATATGATGTAGGCTGGTGGTATTTAGAAGGTAAAGGCAATCTGTATTGTTTAGCATACTAAAATTTGCCAGTTAAAAAAATGGCTAGTTAAATATCATGATATTTAATAGTTATAATATCAATATAACTAGCATGAATATAATTATATATTGTATAATCAATAAGCTATTTTTGTAATGGCTTTATTGCTAGTTTTTAAAAACTCAACCCCTAAAGATACTTTTCAGCAAAATACATTGAAATAGGTAGATTAATTTAGAAGCAGTTTTTGAAAATTTAGCTTAAAATGTCAAATAAGTCTACTGGGTTTATGCTGCTTAAAATCAGCATTTTACTCTTAATAGTTAAAGATGACCCCTATAAAATAGCACTTAGTGTACTGCAGAATATGCATGATTTTGCCCTACTTTTGGTGACTGGGTTCTCATCCTCTCAATAGGATCAATATTAAGCCAGCCTTCTTTACCTTCTCGATCCACATTAAACCTGTCTTGGAAAGAGTTCGTTTATTGGATAATGTAGCTACACTGGGGCTCTATGACAATATCTTTTGCTGCCTCATTAACTCTGGAGCATTTGAACAAGATAAAAATGCTCTAAAGCCTCTTATCTGATGTCTGGTGTAACCTACTGAAAGCCGGAGTGCCATTAGTTTATGTTAGAAATCAAATGGCCCTCTCCAGCCCAGGAAGTACTGATTAAACCTGAAGTGTCCCTGGAGGACTCTACAGCTGTCAGAGGGGTGGTGGCTGTCCCTCACCAAAAGGGAAATCTGGGCCAGAGGTCTCAGTGGGGCGGTGCTTTAAGAACTCGCACGTGGCTGCCCCAGCTGTTCTGCTTTGCCTAATGAATTGTTTTACAAGAAGAGGCTGGGTATTGTCATCACAAGCTGCCTGCCTGAGGGACTGGAGCTGGCCAAATAATAAGTAATGTTAGTGATGGTAATTGAAACGTGATGGCTCTCCTGGGAGATTTACAGCTCCGGAGCTGGTTGGCACTTGTGGATCGTCTTGTCCTCCCCAGGCCCTGTTTGAAGTGTGCCTTATTATTTCCTTCTGTTCCATAACACTATTGTGTGACTCTTTTCTCTCCTCCCCACTAAGGACATCCATTGAGAGACGCAGCTTTAGGAACATTAGAGTGGTTTTAAGTAGAAAGGGAACAGCTTTGACTTTTTCATTGAAATGATCAACACTGCAGCAGTAAAGAAAGGCCACCACATCGTGCTAGTCTCTTGGGCTACCACCGCGGAGATCTCTTTTAAAGGAACATTTTAAATTTATACAAGTGATACAAGCAGTACAAGCTCTTGATTTAAAAAAAGAAAAAAAAGTCGATAGTATGGACAGCTAGGAAGTGAAAAGTGAAAACCTTACCTGATGAACTTACGGGAGGTAGGAACCACCAACACTCAGTCTGTGACACACTTCCAGACATTTTCTATGCAAAGCTAAGTTTATATATGCCACCACATGCAAATGAGATCATAATATATGTACTGGTTTTTGACTTGAGTTTTTTCATCCCACAATATAGCTGGGAATCAAGGGCAGTTAGCGCCCTTAGCAATACATGTAGCTTGACCTCATTTCCCAGTTGTTGCGTAGAGTTTTACTGGATGTACCAATTCTAGACTCTTAGTAGATAGTTTGACCAGGACCTTATGAGTGAATACTTACTATACCAAGTAGGTACACTCACTGATTTGTGTTTTGTGGTTCACTTATGATTTTACATGAAGTAATTTTCTTTTCATTCCAGGACTGTTTAAAATAGGAAATACGGGCGGTGAAACTTCGGGGCTGTGGGTGGTATGAGTTTTGTCATAGGCCACCAGCTGTGCATATGTGTAGTGACATGCGCCCTGCTGCGTGTTCTAAAGTTGGTGCTTAGTTAAGTGAGGAGTGTTATCTCCCAGATAGTTGGGGGGGGAAACAAATAGCCTTTAGTGGATGTCAAAGACATTGACTGGAAGCTTCTGCAAAGTTGAATGAGTATTTTCTCCCCTAATTTTCTACTTCAGAAGCCCCAGGAATCGAGTTATGAATGCGGTAATGGACGTGGGAAATGATTTGTCAGCACGTGGAAATGAGGACTTAGGTTTCTTGTGTAACAGCTTGGCTAACAAAGCAAGTTTGTGTCTCATGAACTTTAGGGGCCTTGCTGGGAGTGGCAGTGTGGTAAATGAAGCAAAGCAGTTTTCCAAGAGCACTTCAGGTCAGTGATGGGAGAAATCAGTTGTCTTCTTGGGCAAACAGAAACCTAATTTTAGTTGCACCTGTTTTCAATAGAATCCATGCAAATTGAGTGACATAATTTTTCATTTCTATCAAAAATAGGAACATTGTATGTCTTTTTAAACTCAAAGGATTTAGACTCATTTTCTCAACACTTCAGGGTTTTTATTTCTGCAAACATTGAAGAGATGTCATACTAATGAATTGTAAAATGTCACATTTTATTTTAGGTTTCTTTTTTTAATCTTCATCTGAGGATACATTCTTACTGATTTGAAAGAGAGAGAGAGAGAGACATTGGCATGAGAGAAATATCGTGAATTTAACCCGCAACTTTTTTTTTAAGATTTTATTTATTTTTAGAGATTGGGGAAGGGAGGGAGAGAGAGAAACATCAATGTGTGGTTGCCTCTCACATGGCCCCCACTGGGGACCTGGCCTGCAACCCAGGCATGTGCCCTGACTGGGAATCAAACTGGCGACCCTTTGGTTTGCAGCCCGCGCTCAATCCACTGAGCTACACTGGCCAGGGCCAGGGTGGAACCTGCAACTTTTTGGTAAACGGGACAACACTCCAACCAACTGAGCCACCTGGCCAGGGCATTTTAGGTTTCATTTTTTTTCTTTGTTTCTTTTCTTTAATATTTTATTGTTTATGTTATTATAGGTTTCTAATGTGATGTTTTTTCTCTCCTTAATGTTATTCATTTGAATTGATACTCAATGCTTAACAATAATTGGAGGCTACTATTAATAACAATTACTTTTTATACTTGATTTACTCCTTGTTCAAGCCCTCAGTAGATTCTTGGGAGACATAAGTATACAGAGATTTCAGGGATTCTTGTGGGCTCTCAGGGATCCTCCAGTCCTGTGCTGTTCAAGACTGTAGTCACTACTGCACGTGGCTGTTCAAAGTTAAATAATTAAAATTAATGATTCAGTTTCATAGCTGCACTAGCAAATGCTTAGTAGCCACATGTGGCTGCCATATTGGGTAGCACAGCCAGGACATTTCCACTGTAGGGCACTTCTCTAAATTAAGCGTTGGCAAACTGTGGCCCACTGCCTGTTTCTTGGTTCCTTAGAAGCTAAGAATTGCTTTTACACGTTTAAAGGGTTATAAAAATAAATAAAGAAAGAAGTGGATGAGACAAAGACTAAGTATGGCCCGCAAAACCTAGCATATTTACTCTGTAGTGCTTTACAGAAAAATTTGCCAATCCATGGACCTATGCCTATTTCTCTTAATGACATTTCAGCTTCCTGATCAAGTTAGGTTAGGGGTTTCCTTAAACCATCAGAAGATTGTGGATCTATTAAGCAAATTGGGCAAATTTAGGAGCAAAGTTTCTTACTATAGGTAGACTATGGAATGAGTCCAGAGCTTACACAAATCAGTTCCTCGGAGCTAGCACAAGTGGGTTGTGCTTTGAAATACGTAAAATTCTTTGCAGTATAAATGATTAACTCGCAGCAGCTTTGTGAATAATGCCTACAGTCTAACAGAGCATCAATCTGATTTTGTACACTGTTTTCTGTCTTTTAAGTACTCTCTTCTCCCATCTTACTCTGCAAGAAATAGAATGAATACATTTCAGCAGATGCAATTGACCTTCCAACAAAGAATTTACGTTGAAGATTTTCAACCATTCAAATGATTTTTTTGTTGAAATTATTTTTAACTGCCAAATTATTTCAGTCAATCTCTCCTAGAAAGAATGAAGCAAAAAGATTCTTCTGTTGGTATTCTCAACATCTGAGAGATAATCTTCTCTTGCCAAATGTAGCTCTCACAATGTCTCGTTAAATGTTAGGCTTATGAAATTTGTCTGTAAAATGAGCATCTGGCATTTCTGAGGTAAATTAGGGAGTCAGTGTGTTGCTTTCAAGCTTAGACCTTGACATTTGTGAGGGAGCGTTGTGAATTCCCAAGTGTGTGATTACCCATAGTATATAATTTTTTGCTCTAAAATGCAGTAAGGGCCCTGACCAGCGTGGCTCAGTTTACTGGGTGTCATCCTGCAAAGTGAAGTGTCACCAGTTTGATTCCAAGTCAGGGCACATGCCTGGCTGTGGGTTTGGTCCAGGGCAGAATGCAAGCAAGAGGTGGCCGATGGGATGTTTCTCTCTCACATCTGTGTTTCTTTCCCTCTCTTTATGCCTCCCTTCCCTTCTCTCTGAAAATAAATAAATAATTTTTTTTCAAAAAATGCGCTAAAGTATGGTTGAAAAGAATTGAGTTACCCCTTTTGGCTTTTTATGTGACTAATTCTATAATTAGAGGTACATAAAGTAATTCTCCCACTAAAATAAATGTTATACTACCATATATTGAATTATTAGTAGACATTCATTGACTTGAATTTGTCTGAAACTTCAGAGTCAAGATAGTGATGCCAGATTATTACGGACTGCATAGTGAGGTCATAAAATGTACTGAACCACAGAAAAAGTTACTTATCAATGTTAGCCCTGGAGAAAGAGGCTAATGGTAAAGGAGATAAGGGAAATAATTGTGAAACAGTGTTATGAGGAAGGACCTTCACGAACTGATGGCTCCTTTCTAAAGAACACTGTGAATGGGAACTGTGTTTTGCTTTTTATTCCCTGGTACAAATTTTATTACAGAAGCTGTATTCATTGATCGTAACTGGTTGTGGTATCAATTAGACTAAATTTATGAAAACCCCCAAATTTATTTTAATTCTTAATGTCATCCTCTTTGCCAAATCATTCTCAAGTCTACTTGCTTTTTCCATTCTTCCATGTCACTTTTATGTGTGTCCTCCCCTCTCTTATTGTTCACCACCAGTATGTGAAATTGCTGTGTGCAAAAAGGAGGTTGTTACTGTCTCCGTTTGCTTTGGTGTTTGGTGGGTGCAGTCAGTGAGGAGATCCCACTTTGTGTGATTAACCCTGTAAGGACCATAGATCTTTCTGTGTGAAGGAACTACCTCTGTACTTTATTTGGATCAAGAATTAAGCTACTTTTACAGCAAATTCTAAAATTCACATGGAAATACAAGAGACCCAGAATATCTAAACAATCTTGAAAAAGAACAAAGTTGAAGGACTCACACTTCCCAGGCCCAAAACTTAATACAAAGCTACAGTGATCAAGACAGTGTAGTGCTGGCGTAAGGATAGATATGTAGATCAATGGAATAGAACTGAGAGTTCAGAAATAAACCCTCACATTTATAGTCAATTAATTTTTGACAGGCTGCCAGGTCATTGAATGAGGGAAGTAGTCTCTTTAACAAGTGGTGTTGAGAAAATCAAATATCCACATGCAGAAATACCCCCAAATCCCAAAACTGAACTCCCTACCTCACATTATCTATAAATATTAATGTAAAACAGACTAGAATGACAACTGTAATACTCTTAGAAGAAAACATAGGCATAAATCTTTGTGACCTTAGATTAGGCAGTGGTTTCTTAGATGTGATAGCAAAAGCACAAACAGAAAAAGAAAATAATAAATTGGACTTTGTCAAAATTTAAAACTTTTGTGCTTCAAAGATGCCATTAAGAAAGTGATAAAGCAGCCCACAGAATGGGAACAACTTTTTAAATTATATCAGTATTTGATAAGGGGCTTATATCCAGAATATATAAAGAACTCTTACAGCTCAATAATAAAAAGAAAAATAACCCAAATTTTAAGGTGGACAAAGGATTTAAATAGATGTATCTCCAAAGCAGATACATAGATGGCCAATAATCACTTGCAAGATGTTCAACATCATTAGTCATTAAGGAAATGCAAATCAGAGCCATGAAATACTACTTCACACCCACTAGGCTGGCCATAATAAAAAGATGGATAATAGCAAGTGTTGTCAAGGATTTGGAGAAATTGGAATCCTTGTAAACCATCAGTAGACCGGAGTACAAATGGTAGAGCCATTATAGAAAACAGTATGGTGGTTCCTCTACATATTAAAACGAGAATTACTATGTTATCCAGCAGTTCCGCTTCTCAGTATATACCCAAAAAAATTGAAAGCAGAGGCTTGAAGAGATTATTTGTACACCCATTAACACAGTGGCATTACTTGAAATTGCCAAAATGTGGAAATAACTCAAGGGTCAGTCAATGGATGAATGAATAAACAAAATATGGTATATACATAACAATGACATATTCAGCCTTAAAAAGGATGGAAAGTCCTTTGTAACACATGTAACACATGTAACAACATGTACGAACTTGAAGATATACTAAGTGAAACAAGCCAGTTACAAAAGGACAAGTACTCTGTGATTCCACTTCTGTGAGGTACCTACAGCAGTCAGATTCATAGAGACAAAAAGTAGAATTGTGGTTGCCAAGGGTGGGGGCAGAGAGAATGGGGAGCTATTGTTTCCCGGACAGAGTTAGTTCTGCAGGGTGAAGAAGGGCTGGACGTTGGTTGCGCAACAGAATGAATATACTTAATACCACTGACATGTACACAAAATGGTTAAGATCACAAAATGTACATTATCTGTATTTTACCACAATTTTAAGAGGTGGAGGGCAAGGCTAATTTTATGGTACGTGAATTAGATCTCAATTTTTAAGTAAATTACATGAGACAAAGAAGGAAACAGAGATGAAACCAGGGAGCCCCCCAGATTTGAAGAAGTTTATTATAGGTCTGTTCCTAACTGAAGAAGGCCTTTTTTTGGTATATCCTGATTTTGTATTCCACTTCTTTCAATTCGTAAATGAGTTCCTTCTACCTCTCCTCTTCCTTTTAGTCTTTCCCAAAGTAGGTTTGAAACAATCTCCTGATCATCCTTGGTTTTTATTTTAACATCTGACCCTATGAAGGGTTCAAATCTATTTCTTAGGATTTAGATATTTTAATAAGTAAACATTTATTTATGACCCGCCATGAAGAGCAATGTACTGAACCCTGGATGTCAAAAATACATAAATTCTTCTCAAGGCACTTAAAATCTGATTTTGGTGACAAGACAAATGTTGTAAAATAGAACATCACAGTACAAGAGAATATGTACTAAGTGCCACCTGAGTACCGAAGTTCAGAAATGAGAGGTCACTCGGGGCTGAAGGTGGATGGTAGAGTCTAAAAATGTGGTATTTAAACTGGAATGGAAGAAATAAATCCTATATATCGTCATTAGCAAATTAATGTCCTCCTCAGTGTAAGAGTCCATGTAAAATGTAACATTCCGTGTAGCAGTTACTATTTGATTAACCTGCACAAATGCTTTTTTTCTCAGATCCATTTCCCTTGCTGGCAGCCCAGTTTGCTAGTGTAATAAAAGGCATCATTTGTTCGTCTGGTTTGACCACATATGGACCAGTAATTAAGTAGTTTGGGAGGCAAAATAACCTTACTAGATCAGATAATGTGGCCACCTCATCTCACCCTGTTGTGCCTGTAAGTGGCAACAAAGAGATAAGAAAGTAACCACCCCCAAACATACCTGGCCTAGGGTGGGTTTGACCTCACCTTGACAGTGATGCTGATTATTTCTCTTTTCTATTCGGAATGGATTTACTACCTACCAGAGTCTCAAAGACCCTTAATTTAAATATATATATTGATTTTTTTAAGTCTTCTACATGCTAAATGTTAACCTTCTTATGACATGTAGTGATGATTTCTGAATTTTTATTAGGCACAACTCACTGTTGGAGCACTGAAGCAGTTGGCTAATATTGCAACTAATTCTTATTTAAATAAACAAGAATTTTAAAAAAAAGATTAGCTAGAACAGTTTTTAAAATTCACAGCAGCACTGATGTACATCAGTTCCGGCTTGGCAGACACTGACCCAGGGCTGTGCAGTGTTTTATTACTCTCAGGCACATAAGGACACATCCTTACAGCACCACTTTTGTAGCAGATATTTTTATAACTCTACAAAATGATTAGACTGACGTAGAGCAATTCTCCAAATTCATAGGTATTAAAATATTCTGGCAGCTGTCTCCTTTTTGCCTTTAAGTTGAGCCATCATGATGAGATAAGGCTGCACCAGGCCTGATCAGTACATGGATGAAGTTAAGGCGCAGCATTCTCACATCGTTGACAAAAATCTTTGTCATTATGAAGAGGAGAAATCTTGGAGGAGAAATCTAAATTCCCATTACAGTAATTCCAATTTAATTTTAGTAATATTCTTGTTTTTTAGAAACCTCTTTTCTATAAAACACATTCTGTTTTATCAGATAGGAAGGAAGTCATGGTATAAAAATGCCTGAGTTCTAAAGGAAACAACTTAGCTTGTACTCAAAAAACATAAAATATCTTTACCTGGGAGTTTAAGGTGTATCGGTTAGGGTTTAGAGAGTGTTTGGGAGAACTTCGGTGGGAAAAGCCTGCTGGTAAACTGGTATTAGATTACAATGACATGAGTTACAGATTCTTCTCTTAAAATAGGCTTCTGGCAACCCCTGGACTCTAGGTAGTCTTCCAGGTGGGGGCGGTACAGCAAGGGTCTGGGAAGGTCTTGTGTTTTTTAAAAAAGTGTCATGTTACAGCTCAACAACTGTGAATTCTCTTCCCCCAAAGTACTTACCTGCTTCCAAGTATCTTCAGATTCTTTGGGAACAATTTACAATCATAAGATTTGCCGTTTTCTGAGAAGCATGAGACTTTAAATGGGAAGTCATTATTGATACAACCATTTTGGACAACTGGTAGGCAGTATCTACTAAAGCTGATCATATATACAGTAGAATGGTTTGTGTGACATCGATGTAACCTGGCAGCCAAGGGGTGTGGACTGGAATGTGTGTGCATGAACAATGACGACTTCACTGTATTCGTCAGTGGGGGTGGTAGATGCCCTTGAGTGAGCACCTGTACTGTGTGGTCATCACATTCAAAATGACTGAGCAAGAAGAACAATGAATCTGCATCACATTTTGTGTTAAGCTTGAACATTCCTCTGTGGAAACTATTTGGATGATTCAGAAGGCCGCAGCTATGGGCAACTGGTGATTGGCAGCTTCATCACGACAATGCACATGCTCATGCATCACGTCTCCTGCAGAGCAGAGTTTTTTTGTCAAACATCAAATCACCCAGGTGACTCAGCTCCCCTACAGCCCAGACTTAGCACCCTGTGTCTTCTGGCTTTTCCCAAAACTAAAATCACCTTTGAAGGGGAAGAGATTTCAGACCATAATTGAGATTCACAAAAATACAACAGGGCAGCTGATGGCTACTGGGAGAAGTGTGTGAGGTCCCAAGGTGCCTACTTTGAAGGGAACTGAGGTATCATTGTCCTATATGCAGTGTGTCTTGTATCTTTTTCAATAAAGGTCTCTCTTTTTTATAGTACATGGCTGGATACTTTCCAGACAGACCTTGTATACTTTAGAAATAGAAATGCAAACATTTGTATATCAAAAGATACATAAAGAAATATTCAGAGCAGCACTATTCATAATAAACCCAACTAGAAACAATCCAAATGTTTTTTGCCTGAAAAAATAATGATATATTCATACAACAGAATACTATTTAATATACAGCCATGAAAATAAGCTCACTGTTGTTACATGCAACATAACATTGAGTAAATGAAGCTAGACACAAAAGTGTACATATTATACAATGTCTTTATATGAAGTTCAAAACAAAGCTAATCTATGGAGATATGAATAAAAGTAATTGCATTATGGGTATGGTGGTGGCTGGGGTACGTGAGGAGGGAGGCTTCTGGGGTGCTAATAATGGTTCTCTATATAGACTTATGTGGTTGTTACTCAGATATGTTCATTGTGTGAACTTCCTCACATGTATACTTATGATTTGTGCATTTGTCTTCATGTATGTTATACTTTAAAAGTTAACTAGAAAAAGATTTTTTAAAACAAATAGTGGCTGAGATAAAAATTGAAACCAATTCACTCTGAGGTCTAATAGCTAGTCCTCAAATTGAAATGATAGCTCTCGTAGCATTTCTGCTTTGATACAGGAAGCTCGTGAGAGAAGGTGATGAAGCATTAGTTTTCCAGCCAGTTAGGAAAGACGGTGTTGAGAGGAAGGAACCAGTCCCCCAGGTCTCAAAAATACTGCTTAGCGCAGACCTTAAATAATGGAATTAGATAAGAATAGTAGGGATTGTTTTCTGGGATATTTTTGCCATGTGTAGTTGTGCATATGTACAACTTTTTGTGCTTTGAAAGTTTGCTTTTTAACAGAAGCATCATTAGTATTAAAACTTCTGCTCCCAGAGAGTCATTAAATGAGGTCTCACAGTAATAGAAAAAGAATGGAGGTGATTGTGATTCAGTAGAGGGCAGTATTCCCTTTAAAGTTTTTAGTTAAAATGTGGGTACATGGGGGTAACTCTTAGCAACTTCTTTTGGTAGGAGTAACAAAGAGTCACGTGCTCGGACAGGTAGATCAGAAAGAACATTTTAATCTTTTTGTCTATTTGTTTCATGTATTGCTCTTTTGAATGAATTGACAAGATTTAGAGTCCACAAATCTAGGACATATTTTTCCACATAAAACGCTAGAATTATTGCCTGCAAGAGGAAGTTGTTGGTTTGTTTGTTTTAAAAGATTTTATTTATTTAGTTTTGCAGAGATGAGAAAGGAGGGAGAAGGAGAGGGAGAGAAACATTGATGGGTAAGAGATCCATCTACTGGTTGCCTCTCATATGCCCCTAGTTGGGAATCTGGCCTGCAACCCAAACCCAAGCATATGCCCTGACTGGAAATCGAACTGGTAACCCTTTGGTTGGGCAGGCCAGCACCGAGTCCACTGAACCACACCAGCCAGGGCGTTTCTTTCTTTCTTTCTTTCTTTTTTAATTTTTTATTTTATTTCTTTATTTTTAGAGAGAGGGGAAGGGAAGGAGAAAGAGAGGGAGAGAAACATCAATATGTGGTTGCCTCTCATATGGCCCCCACTGGGGACCTGGCCCGCAACCCAGGCATGTGCCCTGACTGGGAATTGAACTGCGACCCTTTGGTTCACAGCCCGCATTCAATCCACTGAACTACACCAGCCAGGGCTCTTTCTTTCTTTTTAATAGAATGTTGCTTTTATTGGGTGTTAATAAATAGAAGATTCAGGCAGAATTTGGACAGTCTCTTTTTTTTCTTTTCTGTTTTATATTTAATAATATGACCAACTGCTTTGGACAAAGGTATCAGTGCAATTTATTGATGAAGAGGCTGAGTTGCACTTGAGCATAAATTAAAAGAAAACTTAAAGTGATTCACCAATCCGTTTTTGTTGGTTATTTTAATACAAGTCAAGTGCTATTTGACTAATTTCTCTTTTTGGATAATGAAATTTTCTTAGAGTAGTAGTGCCGGATGAAAGCACTGGGGTTTAAGAAGCCTTGTGGTGTACAGGCGTTTTAGTTAGAAGGAGTTTGACATGAATTAGAGTGATGTGCCGGAGAGGTCGAGAGTTATCAACCAAAGGACTAAACATGCCTATCATGCAGAATGGGAGACCAATGGAAAAACCGGAGTCAGTTGGAGTTAGAAGAACTACACTCAAGTCCTCACTGCTAAGTATTAACTGTTGATGTTAGGCAAGTCACCTAACCTGCCTGTTGTCTTTTTCTCATCTGTGAAATATAGGTGACAAATAACTGCTTTGCCTTTTCTCTTCTCTATATATAGGTTGTTAAGTGAATCAAGTGGGTACATTGTCTTCAAGGATAGTGTGTTGATGTTAATGGGCTCAACAGAGGGACCCTAGTTGTTTCTATACTGTTCAATTTACTTCTCGATTTCTCACGTTTTCTGCCAGTAGTCACCAGGTAGATGCCTGCCAAGAAACACTGATAAACATTTCTTCATGTTGGTAATACCAACAGCCATTCTTAATGACTACCTCCTGCTGATAGGGACTGTGCTAAGTGCTTTAAGTGCACAGTTAGTTCCCAAAGCCTCACAACTGCACTGCGAGCAAGTTGGACTACTGACTCCGTTTTGTAGTTACAAGGGCTTGGCTAGCCCAGGAGCTGTGAATCAAATTCAAGGTCTTTGACGCCACCGCCGTTGCTTGTGGTATGTCATGCTATGCTTGCCCTGGTATGCTTTCTTTCTGACTTTTCTGCAGCTAGTATTTTAGAAGTCTGGGTCACGCTATTTTTATGTATTAGATAATTCAAATAAAAACAATGTGCCTTAAAAGAAAATGTTTTGCTTTGAAGTTATTAACAATCCTAATTCATGCCATTATTCATTTGGGAGTGGGGCTAGTTGGTGCTCCCGTATTTTGAACACTTGAGCCTGTGTTTCATCTTCAGCTAAAGCACATACAAATCCTTTCTTGATGATTCAAACTCCAGGAGAAGAACACAGTATAAAGAATATTAATGTTTGGTTCAAAGATATATTGATTTTCTTTACAGACACCTCCCATAATTATGTTTTAATATTACAACTGGTTCGCCCTTTCTGTGCGTTTGTGTGTGAGCACATGCACACTCACGTGAGCTTCGGGGGAGTTCCCATTTAATAGTCAGTGAGATTTTGCACAGCGAAAACATTTTCTGGAGTATACATTTTAAACTAGTAACTAAGCATACTAAAAACTAACTATATTTTTACTATTTCTGTCAGGTAAAAACAAATATATATGAAAGTTTTCATTTATAGATGTATTGTCTTTCAGTATTTCAAAATTAGTTTTCAATGAAAAATGATTTTTCAAAAATAATATTCAACCTTCCCTTGTAAACATAAAAATTACTTATTCATGTTTTGGCCACCTTCTAAATAGGTTTGTAATTTGTCGCTTTATGTTTTTAAAATAAATTTTAAATTTTAGAATATCTTATATACTTATGGGAAAATTGTGAAGGAGAGTTTCCATATAACCAACCCTTAGTTTTCCCTATTATTATTATTATGGTACATTTATTATAATTAATAAACATCACTTTCTTTTACACTTTTCTCCCGTACTTTATTCATATTTCAAGTGTTATTTTTCTGTTCTAGGGCCCCAGCCCAGACACCATAGTTTAATTCCATTTAGTAGTCATATTTACCTGAGGCTCCTCTTGGCTGTGACAGTGTCTCAGACTTTTTTTGTCTTCAGTGACCTCGAGAATTTTAAGGAGTACTTGGTCAGGTACATTGTGGGATATCTCTCAACTGAGATTTGATGTTTTTCTCTAGATTGTCGTTTGCCTTTCGTGGCATATATGAGGCTCTGTGAGGAGGTTGCCCTGACCACAGCAGATTAGGGTTTGAAAATGTTGGCTGCGGAAGCCCACACAAAGATAAGCGTTAACAGTGATATTTGTTAGCATTGAAACACTGGCTCCCTTCTTTATATTTTTTATATTTTATCACTTTCAGAAGAAGCTAGCTCTAATTCCGGCTGAAAACAAGAGTATTGGTTATAGGATCTGCTAATGTCCCTAGAAGAGTTTCTCTTCTAATTGTACCTACTGGGGCAGTTAACATGGGTTTAATGTTACTCCTAAGAGCTTTATTTAATTTGTATTGGCCTCTTAATTAGTAATGGGCAATCATGGGTGAATTGTTAATTGATTAAAATTGTAGAAATTATACACAAAGCTCTTTTGTCATTGTAGCCTAGAACACTATAAGATTAAAGCAAGACCTGCTTTAGTTACTATTCTAAGATGAGTGCTTGAAAAGTATTATTTTAGTGGTTTTGGTTAGTATTCCAGTCTGGTGTTGGTTTTAACTCTGCTAAGAATTATTGTCTTTTAACTCACTGAGGTCCTCAATTCTACTCCATTAAGGGCCACTTTTCTGCCAATCAAAAGCAACATCCCTGAGATTGATTTTTGTTACAGTGGGTAGTAATGGCTGCCTAGTGACAACATTTCAAACTCTTTTATGTAAACAGAAAGCAATCAAATAAGTACTAATCCAAGGATTACGCGGACCCAAATCCCGGGGCAGGAGAAGAATGTCTGCAGGGCACGGCCCTGGCTCTGCCTTCTGGTGCGAGCAGCCCTGTTCTTCCTGGAAAGCCTGCTCCTTCTGGAGCTGCCTGTTGGACTGCAGGATGCTAAGACCAAAACACTGCCGGCAGCTCCTGAATGGAATAAAAGACACTTACATTTCCATAAATAAATTAGGAATTCAGTGGTTTCTTCGGGCTAATCAGGGCAGGCTGATAAACCTTGCTAGCTGTTTAATAAATGAATTGTGACTGATTACCTATTAATATGGACGCCTCAGGAATTCACCCAGGGGGAAGCAGAGCAGTGAAATAGAGAGGGGCATGGCCCCTTGGGAAATCAGGGCTTCATGTTTGCAGCTTAAATATCTCTGTGAAGTATCAATAAGGAGGTAATTGAATTTTGAACACAAACATGAGCGCCGAATGGATGAAAGGGGGAGGGGGATCTGATCATCTCTTCTCTGCCCCTTCATTCTCCCCTCCCCTTTTCCTTAGAGACCACTTGAGTAGAGATAGATGCTAAATCCATTAAATAAAGATTAGACTCTGTCATAGTAGAAAATGGCAGCTTAGCTAGATCCCAGGGCAAATTGGGGCCTTTTGCGATATAGAAAATTAAAATATACATTTTTAACAAGTATGCTATCTTCCTAGCAATAATACTGGGCTAGCTTGTGGGGTTTGCTCCTCCTTCCGATGGGCTTTTGTTTGGGCAGATCACTTTCTCTCGTATTAATGCCAATCTTTTCTGTATTCCTAGAGCTCTAGGGGCTGGGTTTATTTATTTATTTTTAAAGCTTCTGCTGAGGCCTATCCTCTAGCATTGTGCTGCTTGTAATCAGAGGAGTGGGAAGGAGATTAGTGTCCCACGAATTGACGGTAGATAAATGTTCCCTCCCCTTAACTGGTGGGTCCAGAAGAGCCCAATCACTTGTATTTCAGGGATGATTGTAGACTGTACAGCTGAGCAAGAAAAGAGCTTACAGACTGAAGTCAACATTGATGTTATAGATGCAATTTTACTTGGCTTTATTTCCTCTAGATAAGGTTATTGATTTGCTTTGTTCTCCTATTTTAAGCCATATAAAACCATATTAATGTAGAAGAGGAATTGGCATCATTTGGTTACAGATCATAATGCTTAACCTTTTTCAGCAGTAATAAAAAAACAAGCAACAAGCCTTGAATACTTTTGTTATCTTTATGTCAGTACCCACTAGCTTTTTGGACTAATCCTTGTTCATATGTCAGTCTACAGTTCCGATGACACTTTCCTAGGGCTTCAGTTAGTCAGTCTCAGTCCATCAACAAGTATTAACCGAGCATCTGTTAGGTGTGTGACCTTGTTAGCAGCTGTGTTCGCTTATGGAAAAGTCTGTTCTCCTACCACAGATATCTATTAAAAAACAAAGCTAATCATGTCATCATACTCCCACTTACAAAAGTTCTTTGGTTCCTTGAGTCCTACATAATAGAAATCAGATTCCTCAGGCCTTCACAAAGGACCTTCTTAACATGGACCTAGCCTCCCTCCGCTTTTATTTGGAAATCTCCTACTTGTCTGTCCTTCAAGACCATTTCAAATCCCACCCTCTCTGGGTATCATCCGCCTGTTCCTCCAGGCAGAATTAAATTTTTATCTCTCAGTGTGGGTTCTCTAATAAAGGATTCTGTGCATCATTTGCCACATAGTTTTACAAGCACTCACAATTCTTTATTTCAACTGCGGAGGTATCTTGATCAACTTTTCATTGATTTGTCCTTCTGACACTACACTTTATAATTTAACTTTGTATTTCAGCTACCTGCAATGTTAAGAAGGAACAAAAGAATCTGTTTCCAATCTCTATCATTACTGCTACTACCTTAAGCTATCTATCTCTAGAGAGAAGAAACCAAACTTACTTAACCTGATTGCCACATTGCACAAATGGCCCGTAATGATTTTGAATGCTATTTTTCAAAGCCAAATAGCAGAAAATTTCAGTTTTCTAGTCCTTCACGTGAGTTGAAAGCTACATTGATGCTGCACCCAGATGGTCCAGTTTTACTCCCAGTTCTCTAACTTTCGCTTCCTGCCCTTTTGCTGGGCCCCAGAGCTCCGTCCAGCTTTACTGACAGCACAGGTGTGCTGGCGCCAGGGAAGCAAGAACTGAAAGGCTCTACTCCCAGGGGTTGGTTTTTAACTATTTAAGTTAAACCTATTTAACATTAATGGGTTAATGCAAATAAAATGGGTTTTGTATTAATAATTTTCAGTGAAGAATGTTTTCATTTAATTAGAAGAAGTTATTTTTTTAAATATTTTATTTTTAGAGAGAGGGCAAGGAAAGGAGAAAGAAAGGGAAACATTGATGTGCAAAGAAAACATCGATCAGTTGCCTCTCGCACACTGATTGTTTGAGACTGGGTACCTGGTCGGCAACCCAGGCAGGTGTCCTGACCAATAATCAAGCCAATGACCTTTTGTTTTGCTGGGCAATGCCCAACCCACTGAGCTACACCAGTCAGGACTAATTATAAGAAATTCTGCCCTGGTTGGTGTAGCTCAGTGGATTGAGTACAGGACTGTAAACCAAAGGGTTGCTGGTTTGATTCCCAGTCAGGGCACATGCTTGGGTTGCAGGCCAGGCCCCTGTATGGGGCATGTGAGAGGCAACCATGCATTGATTTTTCTTTCCCTCTCTTTCTCCTTCCCTTCCCCTCTCTCTAAAAATAAATGTATAAAAATAGTTTTTAAGAATTCTGAGATAGAAAAATCTCACTCAAATTATCCTTAAAAATTGTTAATAAAATAAAAATATATCATTGGCTTCATCCTTTTAAGAAACGACTCTTGGTAATTCCAAGAGAGCTTTCTGATGATCTTAGCATAACCTTCATTCAGTAAAATCTCTCTTTCCTGCCTTTGCATATTTATAACACAGCACCCGTAGCATTAACCTATAGTGTAGTGTGTGTTATGCACCACTGAGTCAGCTTCGACTCCTGGCGACTCTGAATGAGTGATATCTATGGTGTGCTTTCCTCAAGAGCCCTACTCAGCTCCTACAGACTCCTGCCTGTGGCTTCTTTTATGGAGTCAATCTGTGTTACTCCTTACACGATCACTGATTTAAGCCTCTGTATGTGTGCGGGTAGTGCTCAAGCATCTGTTTTGTTCAGGAAGATTCTGTAGCTTTGGTTCTTAACCTAAGAGTCCATGAATCTACTGAAACTGTAAGTATCCGCTGAGCATGGTTTATAGAGAAAAGAAGGTTCTTGTCCTTAAGGTTACAGTCCGTTGGAGAGCACTAAGGAAAGGTACTTATCTCAGACAGGGTCAGAGAAAGTAATCCTGAACAGTCTTTAAGGATGTGCAGTGGGTGTTGGGGGGAGAGTGGGAGGATGGTAATTGCTCCACAGAGCAGTGGGCAAGAAAGAGTCGGGCACCAGCAACACTAGTGAACGGCAAAGGCCTGGGATTTGCTGTGTTTGGGGAGCTGCTGAGTAAGCAGTGAGGATGGAGAGCCAAGAAGGAGCCCGATAGTTCACAGGAGCCCAGGTGTTACCCTGAAGGCTGTTGTGGCCACTGAAGGGGAATGGTAAGCAGGGAGATGACATCGATCGCCCTTTTCTAACGAAGGGCACTCCAACAGTGGAGGGCAACAGCTGTTGACTCGTTCCTCACTGTATTTCTCTCTCCCTTTTGGGTGTCTGGTGTTATAGGTCCTGTGACCAGCTGCGGGGCTGGGGGAGTAGCAGCAGGGAGGCCAGTTTTAGAAGATGCAGTGATGCGGGAACTACCAGTCACTCTCGGTTTCTGACTTGACTAGTTTTTAATAAGTTTTCTTTCTTTTTATTTTTTTAAAGATTTATTTATTTATTTTTAGAGAGAGGAAGGGAGGGAGAGAAACATCTATGTGTGAGAGAGGTGACTGGGGACCTGGCCCACAATCCAGGCGTGCCCCCACCCCCGGCCCAGGAATTGAACCAGTGACCTTTTGATTCTCAAGCCGGCACTCTATCCACTGAGCCACACCAGCCAGGGCTAATTAGTTAGTTTTCTTAACCAGCACAGAGAATGTAAGAAAAAGTACTCTTTGGGACTGGGAGATACTAGTTTTCCACCTCTTGTGTCTTGTTTGCCCTTGGAACCTTGCAGGATCACTTTAACTTAGCTAACAATGGGTTTACTAAACAATTTAGGCACATACAGACAAACATATATGTGCAACTTACAAATTCATCTGTCATGTCCAGGACTGTTCTTGTTTATTATTACTGTCAACAGCTAACATGTCCTGATCTGTCTGTTACTGTGACCAGCACTTTATCCACACCTCAGTGCTACTCCTGAGGGGGTAGCTGCTGTTATTCTCTTTCTACAAGTGAAGAAAGGGGGTCACTTGCCTAAGGTATTAAATAACAAAGTAAGGACTAGGCCTCGGGCCTGTGTGACTCCGAAGCCTCTGCTCCTAAATTTGCTTGCTGAGCTTGGACTAGGTCCTCTGACCCTGGTCCTTGGGGAAGGCTTTTGGTCTTGGCCCTGGGTGCTCTCCTGACCCTGCCTAGCGCTGCCATGAATTAGTCACTTCTTAAGGCCGATGCTTGTCTTCCCCTTACCCAGCCAACTACTAGAGCAAACTCTAGTCTTAGCTTAAATGTCAAATTCTTTGCAAGGCCATGACCCCTGGACTAGGTTATTCCTACCTTTACCCCATGCCCATGATATGTGCTCTGCCATCACTATCTACTTCCCCTGCCCTAACTTGACATTGCAGTCACTTGTTATATCGTCTGCTTTGTTCTCCACTGAGTCCGCAGTTGCCGACACACGCATTGGTCCCAGGGAGGTGCGGAAGAAGAGGGAAGAGGCCAGACAACTACTGGGTTTAGGCAATCTCTTTATTAAGGCATAAGTGACCTTTATTAAAAAGTTCAATTTGGCTGTTGGTGTTACTGCTGCTCTTGCTTCTTCTGTTTTGCCTTTGCCTCTGTGTCTTTGTAAATGTACAAATTCACGTGAAAAGGAAATTCGGGCATTAACTTAAGCTGCTGGATGATGTAGCTGTACAAAAGTTATTTATAGACCCAAATGTGCTTCTCTCGATGAGTTTGTAATCTCTATAGACTGAAAGGAATTAGGTCCTTCGAGGTAGCTGCTGTTCGTAGTTAACCTGGATAAAACCTTTGATTCTTTCCTGTCAGTGTTAAGTAGTCCCGTGTGCGTATGGAGGTTTTGGGATCACTAGGTGAAAATTGCTTTGTATATTAACTAATTCATACTAAAGAGAAAGAGTTTACCTTTTGTACATCTGTCTCACTTCTCTAAATCTTTTATACTTTAGACCATGCTGGTTTTCACAAATCCCTTCTAGTTAATGTCTACTAGACATTAATTAACTTACTCTTCACTTTCCCTCTTCACTAATGGAAATACTGGATTATAACCAATCTAATGCTCTGGACATTTCTACCAGACAATTTTCTCACTGTGATTTAGGGCAGTTTATAATCACTCCTAGTGGTCTCGAGGCCAGTTTTCAATTCATGAGACTCATATATCCTGGCTAGTTTTAATTAATTTTGCAAGGAAGATGCCAGGAGAAACAGTATTAAATGCTTTCTTATAATCAGGCTCTTTCATCTATTGGGTTCTTGTCAGCCACTAATCTTGTAATTTTATCACAACAAACTCCAGAAGTTTCTCTGACATAGTTTGTTCTTCTCACTCTTGTTCTCCAGCGCTTAGTACTACTCATGGTTTGGATAAGCTCATATTTTTGGCTATCTTATTCAGAATTAATGTTGGGTAAGTTTTCTAGATTTACAATAGTAATTGCCAAAATTCATGTTTACAATAGGATTTGGGCATCAGCTTTACTTGGTATCACATGTGTTCTGTGTTCATTGTATTTGGTCTTTTTGTGCAATTATATCTGCAAGAATCCAGTCAGGGGAGTAAAGTAGATAGGGAAAATTTTAGATAAAGAATTGTTAAGTGGGTGGAAGGTAGATAGCTTCTAAAAGGGTAAGAAAAGACTTTAAGGTGTTCAGAGGTGGCAACTGCAGAAAGCCACTGCACCCAGGGCTGAAGGACAGTGCACCACAGAAGAACCTAGAAATGTGGAACAGGTCCTTACACGGCTGAGATTCAGAGCTCTGAAAAGAGGACATAGCTGCCACAGATACGTGCTGCCCACGGCCACAGGGTCTCCACTGGTGAATTGCAGGAGCAGCCACCTGTGCGGAGGTGAAGAGTCTTCACCAGAGGAAGCCCCTCCACTGAACGCAGGGCTGTGTTGCCAAGGCGAACATTGCTGGGATGTCTGTATGCCAGCCTGCTTGTCACTGCATAGAAAGGGAGTTTCTTCTTCCTGTTTCAGCTGTACGATGTCCCCCAGTGCCCCCTCTGTTGGCAGGCGGGACATCCAGCCAGCTGGCGGAGGAGAAGTGAAGCCTGCAGCAGGGGCCAGCTCCAGAGTCACAAAGCAGGGCAGAGGAAGGTGAGTTAGGAGCTGGGAGGCAATAAATGACTAACCGGCACAGTGAGTGAGTAAAACCTTTGTGTAAAGTCAAGCCTTACAAATTAAAAAGTTTGTTTTATATCATAAATAGTTTTTGTTTTATTTTTCAATAGGTGTTTATTGCTCTCAAAGTAGAGCAACTGTAACTTTTATAGTTGGTTGGGTAGCATTCACCGCCTAGACAGTGCCATCTGAGCCAGGGCTTGATCCAACAGTAAATGTCGCCCAAAACTGTCCACTTTTCACAAAGGGGTTTAATTAATGTTATTCAACCAATCAGCTTTAATAGATTTTCAAAATTAAAAATATATATAGTAACTGGAAGACAAAGCATAAAAGTAAGTAGAAGATGACTCTCCCACATTGAATTCTCCTATTTCCTTTACAATTAATTCTAACCATTTCATTTTTTTAAAAGATTTTATTTATTTATCTTTAGAGGGGAAAGGAAGGAGAGAAGGAGAGAAATATCAATGTTATGGTTGCCTCTTGTGCATCCCCCACTGGGAACTGGCCTGCAACCCAGGCATGTGCCCTGACTGGGAGTTGAACCGCGATTCTTTTGTTCGTAGGCCCTTGCTCTCATTTTTTCTTGAAGTATTCTTTTTCTCTTTCAGTTATTTTAGCCATATTTAGCTCTCCTTTTCTTGACTTTCTTTAGCACCCAGTTGTTATTTATATTTCTGTTTCCAGCTAAATTTTAAGATCCTTGTTGTAGGGGACCAGGCTTTATATTACTTTTGTATATTATAAAACAGTATTTTGCAAATGCCTATTGTATCTTTTTATATTTACAGAATTAAAAAATGGCAACAGCCTCTAAGGCAATCAGAGAACTGATAGGTACTTACCCACTCTTTTCTGCATTGCTGCTTTTTCAGAAGCTCTCCAACTGGCTTTTGATCTCTACAAAGAGTATAACTAACATCGGGAATGTAAAGACAAGACCAAGGTGGGGGTGGGGAGAATAACAAAACAGAATCACGGAGAAAGCGCAAAGTATTTGTAATGAAAAACAGACGTGGGGAGAGAGTGCTTCCAGGTTAATGACAGTTTTAATGTTCATTTGCTTTTCTTCCTTTCCCAAATACTGCTAAAACAAATTTTTAAAAACAGTATAAGCCCTCAAGGAGAGAACAGGAAAGAAGACAAAAGCAGCAAAATTTTGGAAGCTAGAAAACATATAAACTTAGCAGAGCTAAGAAAAACAGTCCTAAAGTGAGGAAAACCATGAACCAAGCTAGTTCACACCTTACAGTACTCCAAAAGGCTGCCGATGGTACTCTGTGGAAGGTAGAGGTGGTTTCAACAAGGAGGATTCATTAAAGTCTGTCTAAGAAGTCTAGATCAGCAGTCTTATTATATTCTACGAAAGACCGGAGCTCTCTTCTATAGACAGGGTAAAATCAAAGTGGTTCCTCAACCAGACTGACCAAGCACAAGGCTTGTGTACTGAAAATGGAGTGAATTATGAGCACTGTTCATGATAGTGAATATTATCATGAACACTATTATGAATATAATATAATGTTGATATTAATATAACAATATTATGACTATAATAATACTCACTATTATTATATTAGTGAATTACAGTAATTTCTTTCCTTGATATAAGTGCCACTTTTCTGAGTATTTAATTGAATTGCAATTCAGTTGGGAAAAAAATTAAATTCTATACTAATTTCCATTATTGGGGACTTCTAAATATTGACCTGGTAACTGGTAGGTTTTGGTGGATGGAATTTTCCTTGTTAACATGGCATTGAACTGAACATTTAACACTAGGTCTGGGTGATCTCTCTGGGGAGGGTGGAATTGATCATTCCTTTCCTGCGAATCCCCAGGGGCCTGGCTGGAGAGCAGGTGTTGCTGGGACGGCTCATGCATTTGAGAGTCATAGTGCAAATCTGATCAAGGCATATATTCCCAAAACCACTCAGGCTAGTGTCTCTCAAGGGGAAGAAGCCAAGACTGGCTTCTTCCTATGCCTTTAAAAAAAAAAAAGAAAAGAAAGAAAGAAAAATTAATTATCAACCTACAGCAAATGTCATTCACCTCAAATCCCTAAAGGATAAAGGCGGAGGTGACAAATGTTCCTGGAAAGAGGGTTGAGCTGTCACTTGTCTTTTTAATGCATTCTTCATGTTTGGGTATAGAATCACATGCCATTTTTCTTTATTGTGTATTTATCTGAAGAAATACTAAATATCTCTGCAAATACAAAAGAATTATGCAGTTTCTATAAACCCCTTGGGTTTGAGCAGAATCCTAGTGTCAAGGAAGATGATAAGGGGTTAGTTTTATTGCTCTTAAAGTGTTCAGGGACAGCTGTCTATTGACTTAGTTGTCCCTAATACTTCATCTATTTTTCCTTACTTCTCCCATCCAAGTACTAACCAGGCCCGACCCTGCTTAGCTTCCGAGATTAGACGAGATCGGGCCCGTCCAGGGTGGTATGGCCGTAGACTATTTTTCCTTACTTCTGATTGAAGATACTTCGTCCCATTTGCTCTGCATTGGCTAACCGTGGGCTAATCCATGTCTTTTTCCAGAGGACAGTTACTAACAATGGAGAGAAGTTAGACACAGGTTTGTTTGTTTGCTTTGTTTTGTTTTGGGCATAGTATGCAGAGAGAACTTTCCAAATGTATAGAAATTAAATGGACTCTCAGGAAGTACCAGCTTCTCCATCACCGCGAACATGCAGGCAGAGCTCTGCCACCAGTTCTAGAACGTCACCAGATGCTGTTTGGGATCAGGTGGAAGTTTCAATCACGTGTTCTCAAATACTCTTTTCAACCATAAGAATTAAGGATTCTATTCTTTGTTCTTTCAACAGAAGATCTACAAAATACACAGCTAGTCACCAGGTTGAATTACTCTATTTTTTTCTGTTTATTCCTAATTTTATAGTCCTCTCAGTTGTAATAGTTGCTGTTTATTAATGGGAGTAGCAATGCTATTATTAGTACATGTTTAAATTAGTAAATCTTCTGGTAGAGAAATTAACCAGTTTTTCAAAAATCACTTTCAAAAATCAAATATACTTAACCTGAACTATGAATGAATTGGATTAGATCATAGGAAGAATTTGTGGACAGTGGGATTTAAAATTTGGATGAAAAGAATGAAATTGCCTGTTTTATAGGCCTTTAAAAATAAAACAGATTTTCATGTCTGGAATGTCTCATTGACTTAAGCCTTACCTTAGTGACTGATTCTAAAATATATTCTTTTCCCACATTCTCAGTACAATTTTTTTCTCTTTTCAAGAGGAGTTTCCATTTTACCAGGAATAATACCTAGACTACCTTAAGTGAACCTCCTCCTCTGCCTTTCTCTTAATACCTGAGTCCTTTGTCTCCTTTTTCTCATTAGTTTTCATAATTCCAAGTCCTTCTCAAAGGATTAGTCCCCCTTTTCTTAGTATTCTAGTTTCTGTTTTCTGGTGACTTCTAAGGGAAACTTCGACCTACTTTCATGTTTATTTTTCTTTTTCCAGTATCATATGTCTGTTCTTCCTACAACATCCAGTTCAACACATTCTTTGGTAGGGAGCTGATTTCCAGTGCTAGACGATTAAAATCACCCCACTAGAATTCTCCCTCTGTTGTACTTCTCCTAATTTATAGCCACAGTTGTTACTTATGATGTCAATAGCAACATTAAAAAGGCACAGATTTCTCTCTCACATAAGTAGTTCAGTGTATTTGAAGAAATCTACCATAACCCTTTAAAAAATTTCACTCAGGTAACCAATCATGTAATTTGGTTTCATAATTATTAATTGAGCTTATATTATCCCTCAGACACTGTTAGATTCTGCGATCTCAAGGATAAATAAGACATTTGCAAGTCATCGCCCAGTGAAGGGCATACATGTAATTAAATAATTGCGGATCAGTGTAAAAGAAGTATGTTTGCGGCTCATGGCGGACAGGAAGGAAGGAATACCCACCCCTCCCTGAGTGAGGGTTACAGGAAAGGCTTCAGGGAAGAGACGTTTGCAGCTGAGTCTTGAGGAGTACATAGAAATTTGCCAGATGGATATAGCGCAGTACAGGAGTATGGAAGAAGGGACGAATACAGAAGAAGTAATGGGCCAGTCTTTAATATACACAGGCACAGATGTGTGAATTCACATGGCGTATTTAAAGAAATGCTAGTTGTTCCTGTGTTGCTGGAGCTTTGGGACAATAGCAGGAGATGAAGTTATCCATTACTATAAGCTCCATGAGTGACAGCACCTTGTCTGGCTCATTCCTCCTTATAGCCTCATCGCCTAGCACATAATAGATGATTAGTAAGTATCTGGTGCCCAAAGAAATAAAGAGGTAGGCAGGGGGCTTGTAAACCATGAAGGTGGATTTAAACGTTATTCTGAAGATGACTGGAGGTAATCAAAGGTTTTAAACTAGGTTAAATTTGGCTATAGAAGAGTCACTTTAGCTGCTATATGGAGAGTGGTTTTGTAAGAGTAAAACTGAGACTGGGAGACCAGGTAGGTTATTGGTGATAATCCCAGGACAAAATGGGGAGGACCTAATCTAAGGCAGTGGTGATGAAGAAAGTGTGACTGACGTGAGATGTTTGGGTTAGAGAATCAGCACGATTCAGTGACCAGCTGAAGATGGGAGGGTTAGCGAAGGACGCAGCATGATCTCCCCAGGTTTCTAGCGTGGGCGACTCGGTAGATGTGTTCCCGTTGCGTGCAGAGGGAGTACAGAAGATGAAGCAGGTTTGAAGGTGAAAGATAAAAGTAGATAAAACCAGCATCTTTAACTTTCTGTTCTCGTACTTTTGAGGTAGCACGCCGGTTACCTTTCTCTGGATATAGAGTTTAGTTTACCAACATTATTCTTAAAATATGAGACTGAAAGTTGAATGCAGCACTCTAATTGTGGACTGATCCCTGGGCGGTGTAATATTGTTTCCTTTGATCTGGAAACTGCTTCTAATATGGAAACTAAGGTTTTTGTTGATTTATTTGTTAGCACTTTGCATCTCCCAAGGTTTTTTAGTTATCATGGGACTCCTCCTTTCCTTCACTTTTTAAAAAATTAAATGTCAGATTTTGCATTTATCCAGTACCCTTTTCTATCCTTATTACTCTGTACATACTTTTCTGACTTCTAAGAACCTGTACTTCTAGGTGGTATGGTTTCCTCTCAATCTTTATCTGTGAGTACTTTTGAAGACTGTGCCTCATTTCTTTCTCCCAAAGTACCCTATGTCTTTGTCCTTTTCTGTGTCATCTGGAATGCCT
>PVKM010011885.1:0-32544 GCA_004027735.1 Carollia perspicillata | reverse complement strand
AGGGGGTGAAGGGCAAAGTTTCAGGGCAAAGCAGGGTGACATAAGCAAGAGCAGCTGAAGACGAGAGAGAGAGAGAGAGAGAGAGAGAGAGAGAGAGAGAGAGGGAGGGAGAGAGAGAGGAGAGAGAGGAGAGAGAGCCCTCTGTTCTCAGGACTTGTATAGTTGGTGAGATAGGAGGGGGAAAAGTTACATATTTATTAACGGGTACATGCGGTGCCAGCTTTCCTGGGGGAATGTGGGTACCCAAACTTAGGTATGTGTGGGGGTCCGTTAGCCCGAATCCTTATCTTGCTCCAGACCCTATTTGTTCATCTTGTTGTAAAACAAATACATGACAGGAGGCAGTTAATTAAAATTGGGGCACTTTCCAAAGTTATTTATGGGCTCTTTCTGTAAGCATCAGGGACTCCCTCTTAAAACAGATAGTGACCAGAGGTACGCAATTAACCAAAGTTTTTTCATGGGCTCTTTCTTTGGGCACTGGGGACCCTCTCCCACATTCAGGCCTTGGGATGAAAGCACAGTTTCAAGGCTTTCTTTCCCAGATAGTGGAAATGTTACATAGAATTTCAAGGACTTCCCTTCTTTCTTGCTAACATAGTGTTTCTTGTGATGTTGGAACACCTGGCAATATTATCAGACCAGGCTCAGGACTGCTGAGTTAGCATGTGAGACTTGTCTCCTTCCTCCTCCCTGCCTCGGTTTACTATTTATTCTACCTAATTGGTAAAAGGTGTTTCCTGGCAACCAGGGTGCTAAATGCTGGCCAGTAACACTGTTGCAGTCTCAGAGTGCTTCCTATGCTGTCTCCTGCCTCAAGTTGACTAATAAAACATTTACTGAGCAACTATTGGGTACCATGCTGGGGATGAAATAATAAATTATACATAGATCCTTCTAGCCAGGAGCTAACATTAAACTGTGTATCATTTGCCTTTAAAATATAAAGATTTTTGAGCCAGATTTTTTTTCTTTTTGTAACACTTGCAAGTAAATGTTAAATCATGTTATTTCAGTAGATTTTATAGAAAAAAATCTTTAAATGCTCTCCTATTCAAACTGGCTCTGGAAATCTTGAATTACATATACAGATACAAGGTGGAACAAAAATAGTTTTACAGCGGTGAGTATGCAAAACACAGTTCATTCTTGCCTTATCATTTAGTAGTTATTGTATTATTTTTCATACAAACAACTGTCAACCTACTTTTGCCCTCCATGTATGAAGTTTGCCAATTACAATTTTATGGTTTAGGGAAGGAAACTTCTGTGAAAAATAAACCTGTGTTAATTATTCAGTTATTTAATTATCATTTTGAAAATGAGATTTTCAAACACTACCAAAGTTATATTAAGGGGTAAAAACCACTTCTGTGGAAACAGATTTTTTATTGCATTTACTATTAAAGAATATTAATTTCAAGGAGCAAACTCTGAAAGCAACCAAATAAGTTGTCAAAGGCAAGTGATTCCTCACTAAGGAATGCTCAAAAAGCAACAGATTATGTAAGGATAGAGGGGAGACGCCTTTCAAGTGGAGGTCTGTGTGGAGGTCGAAGGGTTCTGTTCTAAAGCCAGCATTATAAAGCAAAAATTGCATGGTGTCAAAATTATCCTTGAAAGTCCCTTATATGGCATTTAAATTGCCTAGACCTCAGCCCTTAAAAGTTCAAAAGCTATGAATTAAGGTCTTTTGTTTCTCTGGGGCAATAAAGGCCAAGGTCTAATTTGAGAGGAGCAAAGGACAATGGGAAAAATAAAGGGTCATCATCTCTTTGGCTCCCTCCTTGGCTGTCTGCTCTTTCTCTGAGTGGCTCTTCCTCAAGCTTCTCTCTCCTGCTCTTTCTCCTCGACAGTTGCATGTAGCTGAAGTCATATAATTATGCAGATACATTAAGCAATTTCTGTTTTTAGCACAGTTTTAAAATGTAAAAGGAAATGCATTGGGGGCCCATTATGTACCCTGTCCTGAGCTGATGTGGAGGAGAGAAAGCAAAATAAAAAGAAAACAAAAATGAGACCTCAAAGGAGTGGGAGAGACTGGGATGCAACCAGGTAATAAGAACACAGTGTGGTCCAGTCTAGGCAAGAGATAAAGTCACACCAGAATTAACAAGCAAGGAGAACTTTAAGATTGCTGCAGTAGAGGAGACTGAACCTTAACCTTGCTTAAACAAAAGGCAGGAGGTTGTGTAAGCACTGGAATGGGCCAGCGGAAAAAGTACTGGAGGATATTAAGGGGCAGGTTGGTCAATGTAATTGGACTATCTGTGTTTGCTAATTGGGACTGACTGGAGTTAAGCCCCTACCCTCTTACAGAGACTGAGAAATAGGGAGACTGTCTCCTTCAGTGATTATATTTCAAAAGAATGGTTTACCTACAGGTTTTTAAGATGTTCCTGGGTGGTAAAACCGGTGGAAGCTAGAAGAACATTTACATTTCAAAGGGCAGAGACAGAATTATAGTAACAAGTTTTCTAAAGTAAATTCTTTAAGAGAAAGAGGGCGAGGGGCCTATAGTTAGGAACAAACTTGTCTAGGTTCCCGCAAGCTGAGGGGCGACATCAAGGCCATCTTGGTAAGAGGTAAGCACCAGACGCTGTGAGCGGTTCTCAAACCATGGCTGCACTTGAGGGTTATCCAAGCTTTCAGAAATCTCAGTGCCCAAGCCGTATCCCCTACACATTACAATACCAATTACCTACACATCCCTGGGCTGGGCATCAACATGGCTTAAAGCTTCCCAGGTGAGTCAATGGCAGATCAGGTTGAGACAAGGGGCTACAGGTATGAAAAAGAACACCTGAAGTGAGTCTAAAGAGTAGGGGTGGGAATTAGCCAGGGGAGAAAACACTCCAGACAAAAGGAACTCCAATAGCAAAGTTTCTTCAGCAGGAAGAAAGTGGTTTGGTTTGTCCTTTTGAACATAGCGTTGGTATAAATGAAATAACCAACTTCTATGAGCTGAATCAATACACAGTCATAATACATCAGCTCGTTTCAACATGTCAACACCTTTCTATCTCCCTTTGTTAGGGGTCACTAGTTCTTTAAGAGGGCAGGTATGAATGGATTGTATCTGATGATTCGTTCCGTAGTGCCAACATGCATCCCTGACCAATATAATGACAGCGTCTTCTTTTCAAAGGTGTAAGGCTAGTGGAATATCCATGCAACTAAAATACACACTGATCTACAAAGGTGACGTGCCCTCTTAACGTACAAAGCATTTCCTTTAGGGGGGTGATTGCGTGTGTGTCCAAGCTGATGAAGGATAGGCTTTTAAGTTAAAGAAAATTGATTTTGTTGTGGTTGTTGCACAAGGTTGATGTTTTCAAAGACTCCAGATAAAAGGCACTGCAGGCTGCTAACGAACCCCTAATAGGACTAGATCAAGTTTTACTTACCTGCTTCCAGGGCCTGTCTTCAGCGTCTTGGTGACAAGAAACCAGGATTTGACAGCATTCATTTTTGGTGCCTCCTTCCATAAATTATATGCTACTTACTCCTCATTCATTCAGCACAGGTGTTTTTATGGCCATAATATATTTATACTAATTCAGAGGCTTGCCATCAAATAGAGAGGCACATCTCTCTGATCTGGAAGGCAGCAGAACCCCTACTTCTGATATTTCAGATGAAAATAAGCCCTGCTTTTTCCCCACGGTGTTCTTCAAAGGAGCAATTTTCTAAAATTCAAACAAGGGTGTCATAGTTAATAAGATGGCTTTTTCTTTTTCTTTTTCTTATCATCTTGTCCAAATCAAGGGCATTGGATTCCAGAAATCAGGCCCCTGTGGTTCCTTCGTAATGCTACTCTCAATCAGGTTTCTTATTATCTAATCCTGATTTCATAGATTGTCACAGGACTGACATTTTAGATTAATTTCGGTCTTTTTATTGCTTTTTAATAGCTAATTGTCACACCGTCCATCTCATTAATGGTATTGTGATTCAGGTCAACCATTGAGATGATTACAGATAACAGACGAATGTTATCAGTTGCTTGTTCTTCTGTGGTGATCAGCGGCCACATAATGAACCACGTAAGAGCCCATTGAGCAGGGTGTGGGTGGCTGTGAGATATTAAGGATGCTACATTTAGTATCACACCCCATTTTCAGATGCGTCAGAGAGATTTTGGAAACGACTTCAACCTAACCCGGTTTACAGTATAGTAACATTTAAATTGCACTTTAAAGTCTAAATTGACATCTGAATCTCACCCATGAATTTTTGAGCTGATGTTAAAATAGACACACAAAAAAGGGCGTTTGGATAGTAAACACAAACGTCTCAAATGTCGGGATGCTTTAGTTTTTCATTTAAACATGCATAACGTGGAATTAACCTGTTCATTAACAGCAGTCTATCAAGCATGTGAAATTGCATCAGATTGGCTGCGCTGGTTTTAAGGCTCTTACATAAAGCAGGTTAACACATGATCTTAGATATATGATTTGAATTATAATTCTGTAAGAAAGGTATATTAAAAGTTTGACTAGTGTGGTTTTCAAGCAGATAGCAATTAGGATTATGGCAGTCACAGGGACAGAACTATGACAAAGAAGGTGAAGGGAGACAGCTTTGTTTGTCGAAATGGCAATTCTTCATTTTCGCGAATGTCTGCAAATGAATTTGACCCACCACATGGGGACTCAGATCAAAGGCCACGTATAGCATATGGTCACTGTGGCACTTATGTGGCCTTTCAAAATGCCAGGCCCACACTAATAACCATCACTGAAAATCCTGTAAACCTATCCAGCTGCCTTCAATGATGTGACTTAAGAACTGGGGGCAGGGGGGTGGGGAAGAGGATGATATTTTATAAATATCAATTTTCAAAAATCTCTGATCTGTTGGCATTAACTGATGAGCTCAGAGATGCTTGGAAACCTTACTTCCTGTACAAGAACTGTAACCATGGCAACCTGCATTTTAAAAAATGTTGAAGGTGTTTTTAAACATAAGGTGAGAAAAGCAGTTTTTACAGAAATGTTTACCTGGGACCTCAAGTCTAATTCCACCAATGTACTTATTTTTTTCTTTCACTGAGACCTCCTGCAATGCTAGATGCTTTCCTGTTGGAGAAAAAAACTGGACAGTGCAAGACAGTCACAAATATTTAGACCACCACATTGCTGTAAAAGCGAGACTTGCCCTTGCGCCAGTATACCTACTGTCCCATGTTAACACAAAAGAAAAGCGGGGTGACTCCTTCTGAAAGCTTTTGAATTGCTGATGCTATTTGTTCCATGTGACTTTTAAAGGCTTTATTGGACTATCATATATTCTATAACAAATTAATTAAGAATGACCCTAGATTTCCAGAGTAATGTGTTAATATCTCCATAAAGTGCTGGATATAAGTAGAAGATAGAAAACAACAATCGTGCGATGTTCAGTATTTGAATGTTGTATTCAATACTAAAGAAATCATCAAGTGGAAGCTTTTTTAATAGTGAGATTTTGTTTTCTTAAACAATTATAACTTTCTTTGAACTGGGTATATAGAAGGGGTTTTATGGAGTCAGATTATAGTCAAAGATTACAGTGACCTATTCGGAGCTAGAAGCAGATAGAACAAACACAGATGCTGAGTAGACAACCCGAGCAGTCGGGGTTTGCGTCCTGTCTGCCGCTCTGCCCCTCTCTTGTCTTGGTGAACCGTCAGCACCTCTCTCCTACCCTGACTCTGCACGGGTTTGCACATTTATAGGGTTCAAGTGGTCACCCACCATGGCTCTCTTTCTTATCCACATTCTTTATTTTTTTACCCACACATCTCTGTCACTCTCACAATATAACTCTTCCCAACTAGTTGACTTCATCAACAACAGGCACCAACTCCAAAAATGTGCCCAAGATGGGAGTTTCAAAAGCCCGAGGTACTATGTCAAATAACCCATTATAGTTGTCTTCGGAACTTGCGTCTCAAAGTGAGTGAGTTAGCTATCGAACCAGAGAACAAATTAATCATTATGAATATAATTCTCTTCTATACTTGGGAATCCATGTTTTTCTATTAATGCCAGTTTCTCTCTCCACTTTCCTGGCCCTAATTCAGAAGTAATTAAAACCAATGAGCCTTTTTGTTCAGGGATTAGGTCTGTTTTACGAGGAATTAAAGGAAAATAGATCCAGCATTGGTTAAACATGAACTACATCACACACATGACATTATATATATTCCATATAATTGAGTCCTAAACTTTATTTTACAGAAAATAAAAAATAGTCATGTGTTCCATTTGTGACATATGTGAGGTCCAGGCATTGACTAGAAGGTTTTCATTACCATTTTCACCATCGTCGACGCCAGGTCATTTTATTGTATTGCACATTTTACAGATGAGTAACCTGAAGTTCAGGGCAGCTGGTTTGTATGCTCACAAACACTCAGCAAGTAAATGATAGATCTGAGAGTCAGATGTGGTGGGGGAGTCAAGGGCAGGAAGTGTCTGAGAGGCGCTTGAACTTCAGGCTGCCTAAAAGACGTTAGGTGAGCTTGTTAAAATACAAGTTGCAGACTGCACCATGCCCTCCTCCCCTGCACACATTCACACACATTCTGATTGGATAGTTCTGAGGTGAGTCAGAAATCTGCATTTTTGACAAATTCCCCAGGAGATTCCCAAGGAGGTGGTCTATGGACCACACTTGGAGCAATGATTTTACAGATGCATCAGAAATCTTTGAGGGACCCAATTTCCTAACTGAAGGAGCTCGTGGGGACAGTTCCAGACCTCAGCATACTCACCTGTGTAGCTCTTCCCTGATCTCCAATGTCCAGACTTGCTGCTGAGTCCAGCTCTTCCCTCAGAGACACCCATCTCATTACCCATTATGTGATTAAGGCTCGCACTTAAATTAACATATAATAAAAACAACAGTGGCTCCTGATTGTTAACCACCTGTTGAGTGCCAGGCTCCAAGCTGAATGCGCCTCACCTTGTTTCAATGTCTCTGCCATCTTGCCATCCTCGTGCTAGGAAAGGCACTGGTGCTCACCACACCCAGGCCTAGTCTCCTTCCTGACACACAGAAAGACCGTTTTCCAGTCGCTTTGCAGTCTGACGGAGCCATTTGAGTAGTTCTAGCCGACGCATGCCATTTCCCGTCTCTTTTCCTGTACGGTGGCCACAGACAGGTTTCAGATAGTGCCAGCGGCTAGAGAGTGGAATTTCTTCAGCCTCGATTCTGGAGTTGTTAGATAGCATCAAACCCCCACCAGCCACAGCTGAATTTATGACACGAACAGGAGATAAACAGCTTTTTGATTTATCACCCCTCTGAGATTTCATGTTGTTTTATTCTGTTTTTATTTCTGCACCAGAGCCTATCTTGTCCTAACCAATAAAAAACATAATCAGCATTATCATCATCATAATAATCAGATTTACTATGTGTGATAATAAATGCTTCCTGAACACTGTATCAAGCACTTGGAAAACATTATCTAATTTAATACTCATCCCAACACTACAAATAAGACAGTTATTATGTATATTTTATAAAGTCACATAACCAGTAACTGATAAGACAGAAATGAAAACCCAAACAGTCTGACTCCAGAGCCCATGTATTTAACCAAAACAATAGAATGTAGGCTCCTTAGTGCCAGAGTTGGGGCTTTAGACACTTATCCCACCCAACCCTCTGCCTACAGTAACAAGTGGGCATTATTGTCTCAATTTCCTAGTGCAGGGTTGTCACACTCATTTTTGCCAAGGGCCATATCAGCCTCGGGGTTGCCTTCAAAAGTCCGAATGTAGAGCTCCTTGCCCCTAGTTAAGGAGCAGTTACACTTACACAGTCCTAAAATTACATTCGGCCCTTTGAAGGCAACCGTGAGGCTGACGTGGCCCTCGATGACAATGAGTTCGACACCCCGTCCTAGTGCAAATGCTGAAGGTGGGTGAGATGAAGTATCTGCCCCGAGGCCACACATTTTGTCGAACCAGTCACAAAGCCAAGTCTCTCTGACTCTTAAATGAAACCTCACTCGTGCTGAAAACCAGGGTGTCTAAGCAGGTGATGTTGACTTCTCTGAACCTGTGTTAGAAACATCTAGGAGCCCCAGGCCATGCAAGGTGGGCAAAGGTAGGTTTATAGTTGTGAGTATGCAAAACAGTTTATTCTTATACTGTTTATTAATTATTGTATTACTTTCCATATGACCAATCATAAATCTACTTTTGCCCCACCCTGTACACAACAGGGTATTTAGCACAGGGCTTCGAGATTTCAGGAACCTGAGTCAGATTTTCCAGTTTAAAGCTGCAAGCAGCCCTACCATGTACTGCTATATGACTTTGGATAAGTTTCTTATCCTCTCTAGGAACATGGATTGCAGGAGATAATTTGAGGCAAGTCTAGCATCAGATAGAGGCAAAGCACCAAATAGAGGCGAAGAGCATTGTGATTAGAAGATCCCCACAGTGGCTCAATCTTCAGCTCCCTGACGCCTTCTAGGCAAGCCCTTGGATGCTTTTCTCCTGTGAAATAAGGCAGGCAGCGCATGGAGCTCTGCTTTGGGTTTTCTCTAAATTCCTTTGGTTAGGGGTAAGACTGGGTCTACAGCTCCAGGCCCCCGGAGCCCCTCTGAGATGATTTTCTAGTCTCAGGCCTCTTGTAAGCCAGCCTGTGGCAAGTCCTGAAGGGCCACTGGTGAGATTCAAGGATCTGGTCAGAGAACAGATTAAGAACCTCAGGGGCCTAGTCCTAAAATTCTGGGCAGTCCTAAAATGTGGGCTGGGGACAGGTGGGGAGCCCAGTAGGGTTGTAGTTGGAAGTCTCGTTCCAGTTTCTCTGAGCCAAGGAAGCAGACATTTTTCTTTGCCTTTTTGGATTCTGGGATGAGTTAGGTCACTTTCCTGCTGGCTCAGTAGTCATACTAGTATCTGGGTTCCTAGTCTAGCTGAAGTAAGCAGCCTGGCTTTCAGCTGGAGGTTTAAAAAAACAGCTGCTCTCAGTAATAGAGGGTGCCAATAGCCAGTGGTGTTTATGAAGTGCCTTTAGTGAACCAAACACTACAAAAATGGTCTTACATATACATTCCGTTTAATTACTTTTTACAATGGGCATTATAGTTATTACCATCTTACTGATAAGAAAACAAAGTCTCAGAAAGTTTAAGTTGCTTGCTGCAGGTTACCCAGGTAAAAGTGTGACAGGGCCGGAGCCTGAATCCAGGCAGTCTGACTCCGAAGTCTCACACTTAAACAGCAGCCCTCTGGTCTGGGTGCTGAGCTGTAAGCAGGGTCCAGCTCTGTTTTGCTGGCAGCGGGTGCCTGGAGCTATTGAATGGGAGCAGTGAGAGACGGTTAAGGACTAGGGCCAGAGGGATTTGGGAATCTGTGAAGAAGGGCTGGAGCCTTAAAGAAAAAATGACCAAGTCTGTCGAGTTACTACAGACAGGAGGCGGGAACCTCTCAGTTCATTCAGAGCTCCAGAGCTACCCTTAGTACTGCCCCTCAAGACCCTTTGACACAGGATTCTGTTGACAAACAATGGAGAAATGCTGCCAACCCCTGCCTTTCTTGAAAATTCAAAATGCCCAGTAAATGACAGGTAGTCTGAGATGTGTTGTAAGGAAAAGACCAGTTTGTGTGCCTAACTCTCCATTTCTGATTTATCTTTGGCCATAGTACCCTTTTTACTGTCGGCCCCTGTGAGACCAAGGAAGGCATCTGAGGGAGGCCTAGGGAGCCAAGGTCTGTGTGAAGAGTTTGTCGTGGAGGATGCGGTGAGCACAGGTGGGGAGAGCGGTCTAGAGGCTAATGAAGGTCCAGGTTAGGACTGCTGAGCCCCTGCATTGGTGACTACAGAACAGAAGCAAAAGGGAGTAGCAGTGACACAGGTACAAAAATTAAAGAAAAGATAGAGGCAAAGCTAGTTTGAAAGGCGGCTTAGAAATAACACCAGGTTCCAGTTCAACCTCAAATTAGGCATTGCAGACCTAGACTTGGGGCGAAAAGTCAGAACTAGGTCAGCGCCCTCTCCCTCTGGAGCAACTGTGGGAAGACATAACAATGACCAATGACAGGGGCTTTGGAAAGGGCCTTCAGCAAGACCTCTCTGCAGGATGCAGGAGGCAGTGGTCAGAGAAGTGGGAGGTCCGCACAGCATCCAAGGCGTGAGGGTGTTTTACTCAAAGGACCATTTTTTTAAAGTGGGAAAGTGAAATTTGGGGACAAATAAAGAATGTGCATTTTGTGGAAAGATGCTCATTCAGAAAGCATCTCGCCATGAGCAGTGAAGTCAACAGTTTATAGTTGGTGCCTAGATCGTAAGCTATATTTGAGCAAGAAATGGTGACCAACAAACCAACTCATAGCAGCAGATCCCTGGCATTAAGAGAGTGAATTCTTTATACTAAAACGAATAACCAAGTGCTGGCAGGTACAATGAGGAGTGAAATACCAGACCTGACTATATCTTATCGTATGTAAATCTCTAAGGCAGTGTTTAAGCAGGAGGAAGAGCCTCTTAAGTGGAAATGGGTTTGAGGACCTATCAATAATTGGGCTGAGAAGAGGAAGGGCTAAAACCAAGCATATCTCCAGAGCCAACCAAGTCAGCAGATAATTAACCTCTTGACACCTCCCCTCTTTCCAAATCAGATTTTTATTATCTCAGAAACATTTAAACTTCAAGCAACTGTGAAGAACACAGACTCTCCGAGCCTGCTTCCACTGACATGCTGTTGGATTAATTTATGTGGTCGGGCAGGCAGTTCAGAGAGAAGCGGGCTGCTCTCACCTATAGCCTCACTTCCATACTGGGTGTATCCAGGGGTGGTTACTGTACAGCAGCCATGTTTATACCCAGCTTTGTGCCTTTGGAAGTTCACATTTAACTGCACTGGTACAATATCATTTTCCAATTCAGATTTTTAAAACAGACTCATGGGTATTAAATATCTTTTACAGAACGAGATGTCATTAACCTTACTGTGAGGCAAGAGTAAATATTCATGAAACATAGTCACGGGGTTGCAAATCTCCCAAATATTTGAAAAAATAGAGTAGCGCCTCCCGTGCCGCATAATTAGCTCCCCAACATTTTGTGAATGAAGCGATTGGATTCTTGTGTTTGAAGGTACCTCGTTTTGTTGCGTTTTGATTTCAGGAAGTGAGAATCAACACAAAAATGAACGCACTATGTAAGGAGACATGGCAGACTTCTCCTAAGGCTTCAGTAATTCCCTCGGGGGTTCTGAGTATTTGAATTTAGTGATTAGCAAACGTATCCACACTGATCCTTTCCTGCTGCATACTTAGGTGTTGACGGGGAGCCAGATCCTCGTTGGTAGGCACAATGTGGTAGTATTAAAAGAGAATGAAAATTGCCCTGCTGGAGAAACCTGGGCCCAGACATTGTTTTCATTACAGAGCTGTGTGCTCATGCGCATTTTACTTAGTTTTCAGAGCACCGCTGTATCACGCCCCTTTCTCTCCTCTCCTAAAGCTCCTGACCAAGCTCTTCCAGCCCAAACTTTACTCTTGATTGTTTCTTTTCCTAATTACAATGTTTTCAAAAGTTGTCTCCTTCCTTCTGGTTCCCATCGTCAAATAATTCATCCAGGCATTAAGCAATATCTAATGGATGGTGCCATCAAAACAAAAATGTGAATAAAACATTGTCCTTTCCAGTAGAAACAGATCTGCAAATGTCTCTGCCCTCCCTCAGCCCAAAGTTAGTAACAACCATTCTGTAAGTGTTTATAAAATGACAGAATAAACTCTACCTAACCGACCATAAGGTGCTGACTTTGTTGTTTTGTTTTTAAATTAACTTATTCTAATTATGAAAGGAATATACACTTGTTAAATAAATAAAGGAAGGAAGAAATAAATAAATAAAAGAGGAAAATAAAATTAGCTTGTAATTTCACCACTGAGAGACAGCCTCTGATAACATTGTGTTTTTTTGTATCTCCACAAATATAACTAAATATAAATATATATGAGTTTGCACATATATACATTTATACGTGTGTGTATGTAACATCAAATTATGTATTCAGGTTGTATTATGCTTTTAAAATTTCACTTTTTCGTGGGAATGTTCCTTTCATTGAGTTCTTCAAAATCGTATTCAATGTCCACATAAGAAAACATCTTATGGACTGTCAATTTATTTATTTCCTGTTTTGTTGATTAGATTTCCACCAAGAATTAATTATTGTAATGATTTAGTGATGATGATTTAACTACATGGGTATGCGGCCAAATTTATCTAATTTCTTAGTATGGATCATTACAAGTTGAAGTTTATATTAACACATAATTATCAAAATGCTATGCAAACAAATAACAATAAAATTTACTATGGCCTGAAGTATATGTAAGTCCCCATTTACCTTTTTCTTGCTGGCATTAAATGCTAAGATTTGCTTAAATCTGTCACTTTGATAGATTGAAAGATAAAGTTTCCTTCCTTCCTTCTTTTCTTCCTTCCTTCCTTCCTATTTACAAATTACTGGTGACTTTTTTTCTTCTCTCCATGTCTTATAAAGTAGCTGCCTTCTCAAGTCCTGTTCCCTTCTTCTAGTTGAGTATTAATGGTTTCTCTATTGATTTATGAGGGCTTATTACTTACTGTGGATATTCATCTTCATCTCTTGCCTGTCATATATTTGTTGCCACTTCTTGCCAACTTGTTCGTTGAATTAATTTTGTTTGATGTTTTGAAATACCGATTTTTTTAATTTTTAATCAGACACAGTATTATTACTCTTTATGGCTTACTCCCTTGTTTTTACAATTAAAATCCTTGGCCTATTCCAAGAACAGAATCATGCTACATATATGTTTTTTATAAATTTGTATGGCTTCGTGTTCACATTTGATTCTTCAAATCATCTAGCCCCATTTTGAGATTTTACCCTCCAATTTATTTTCTTTCCAACTGCTTTAAATATTTTATTTATTTACTTTTAGAGAGAGGGGAAGGGGAGGAGAAAGAGAGGGAGAGAAACATTGATGTGCAAGAGATAACAGCCACTGTTTTTTTCTTGTACACCCCCTAACTGGGGACCTGGCAGCAACCCAGGCATGTGCCCTGACTGGGAATTGAACCAGTGACCTTTCAGTTTGCATACCAGCACTCAGTCCACTAAGGCAGACCAGCCAGGGGAGTCCAATTGCTTTCAAAAGTATCCACTCCTTTTCTGGTTTTGTGATACAGCTTTTGTGGCATATTAAATTATAATATACCAGAGTTTACTAAGAAACCATCACACCTATTAAAGTTTGCAATAATGCCACATTGTTCTAACACTTGTAGCTTTATAATATGTCTTAAAATATGGTACAGCAAGTTTTTCTGAAAAAATGTGCTTGTCTTCAAAATGGCTTTAATACTTTTGCTTTAATTGTTTATCTAGATGGGAAAACCATTATTATTTTGTAGATTTCTATCCTCAGTGACTGTAACTTGTTTTCTCAAAGCTGATGTCATACTGTGGACATAGACAAAGGGCCAGGGTTGGAGAGAAATCAGAAGGTACTGAAGTGTTCGCTTGACCTGAGAGAGAACCAGCTGCAAGACTGAAAGACAGAAAGGCAGACCACAGATAGCAGAGGGCTGGGGCATCTCCCCATTTTCCAGTCGGAGATACTACTGGGTTTCACGAAAGGAAGGCATGGAAAATCACTAATCTGTTTTTCCCAATTCCATTCTGTAGTCTATCAGATTCTCCCGGTAGCTATCTGTCAGTCTCGGTAGTTAAAATTGTTGGAATTTTGGACATATTTTATTTCATCAAATATATTTTAGTGAGGAACAAGAGCTTCTGCTTTGGGACATCCTGAACAAATACTTTAAAATTTTAAAAGGGTATTTTAACCATCTATCTCTTTAATATATCTCAGTTTTTAAGTTTTATTGATAATGGAATAAGATGAAAAGTCTAGGAATTTATACCATTATCTGGCAAAAGTGTGGATGAGAAGTATAAGAAAGACTTGCATGTATTCACTTCCTGTTATGACTAAATTTTCCACAATCTGTAGAAACTAGTTTCTTGAAAGTTAATAGGGAACCAAAGCGTTACCAACTAAAGTTAAAAAATTGGTAACTCCTTGCCTTAGTCCTCTTCCCTCAGTTCTATTCCCTTTTCCACCACTCAACCTCTCCCCTCCAAAATATTTCTCTTTTGCATGAGGGAAGGTTTTCTAATAAAGTTACCCATTCCATTAAATAGGTTGCTCATAAATAATCACAGTGTCCGGGATGAAGATTTGACAAGCCCTGTGCCATTACTTTGGTTGACACAAGTGCACAGTGAAGTTTGAAATATCTGTGTCTCTGTCTTCATTTCCTTGTTTCTGTCTCCAAGTTCCTATATGCCATCAGGGAATTTGGTGACACTGCAAACAGCACACTCATTTTCAGGCATGCCTCTCCCATTTCCTTAGAACCTGTATGTCTTTCCGAAATGTGGAGTCCCCATCTGTGTTTCCAGGCACTGTTGTGGGAAGATTAATGGTTTCTTGACATCTTTCTTGCAAAGGTTTGAATGCCACTTCCAGTGCAGACCAATATGTGAAATTAAACATTTACCTGGCAGTTTTATAGTGCTATCAAATTTCTTAAAATGTGTTTTCTCTATGTTCTCTTATTTAAGCCTCATTACAGTCCTATTTGGTTAAAAAAAAAAGGTAGCTGTTTTAGCCCCACGTTAGAAGGTAGCTGTTATGGGCTAAACTGTGCTCTCAGAAAATTCATATGTGGAAGGGCCTAACCCTAGGATTTCAGAACATGACCTTGTTTGGAGATAGGACCTTTATAGAGATAATCAGGTTAAAACGAGGTCATTACAGTGGCCTAATTCACTATGACATGTGTCCTTATGAAAAGGGGGAATTTGGACACAGAGACAGACACACAGGGAGAATGCCATATGAACATAAAGGTAGAGATCAAAATGCTTTGTCGACACTACAAGGAACACCAAAGATTGCTAGAAAACCACTTAGAAGTTAGGTTAGAAGCGTGGAACAGGTAGATTCTTCCTCACGGCCCTCAGAAGGAACCACTCCTACAGACATCTTGATTTCAAACTTTTGGTATCCAAGAACTATAAGGCATTAATTTCTGTTGCTTAAGCCACCTAGCTTGTGGAGCTTTGTTATATTAGCCCTAGAAAACTAATACAATAGCTAGTAAAAAAAATTAACACAGAAAGCTTAGTAACTTCCCCATGGCTGGGCCTAGTTTCATTAGATGACCTGATCCACTTCTGCTGTTCCAGAAATCCTCCTTCTATCAACCACAGCGAGCGGAGTTCAAGGCCAGCCAGTCTGACCATGAAAAAGTTTTTCATTTCACGCTAGGCCACGCTAACACTCTCCCTGCCCCACTTTGATATATCTTCAGCACGTCTCAGATTGCATCTGTGGATCCTCCGGGGTGTTAACAGCCATTGTCAGAAAGCTTCTGCCACTGTTGTGACTCTTAAAGCTGATGTGCACCAGCTCCCCTGAGCCAGAGTCGGGTCGGGTGCTTTATGCTGATCATATCATCCTCACCCTGGACCTGTGAGGCAGGTGCATGCCCGTCCTCATTCACAGATGTCCATCCCAGGCTCTGCCTAGAACTCATCTCTGGCTGTAGAGCCATCACCGTGTTGTTTATCCAGTATGTGAACACAGGCAGCCTGACCCTGGACACAGCATTTAAACCACTTTAATGCTGGGCTCTGTGTGCTCAAAAGTTTGGAGAGGTTGTGAAAAAAGAGTAGACGTGTCTGCTATAGAACTTCTCAGAGCTTTTAACATGCTATCGTCTTCAGGAATCTTCAAGAGGGTGAGGAAGTAAGCAGCATTTCCAGTGTGTAGTTAACCGTGAGGCCCTATCTCCCATGGGAGATCTCTTGGGACTGGTGTTTCATGGATAGAGTGGCCAGATAAAATATAAGACCTATTTAAATTGGAATTTGGGGGGATTGATGACTAACATTTTAGTATAATTATGTCCCAGATATTACATTGGGACATTCTGTATTTTTACAGGCTAACCCTGGTGATTTACATAAAAGACGCTTTGAAAAATATGGGATATACAGCCAAAACTCCATGATTTTTTCTATCTTCTGGTGATATCTGTCTTTAGGGAAAAACAAATGTCTTCCCCAAACTGAGGTTCGGCCCTGCTGCCTTCTCAACAACCATCTCGTTAACCCACATCCTTCCACCAGGGTAGTTCCTATTGGATGGTGTTTCTTATCTTTTATGACCTAGGGCATGTACCACAGACCCAGGGAACAGGCATACCCTTGGTTATTCCACAGTGGCCAGTACACCAGCACATAGAAGTATGGCCAGAAAGTGGCAACAGTCCATGTTTTACTCCCCACAAATGGAAAGGGACTTATGAGAGGAGATGCGTGTAAATCTTGAGGTTGGTTGGTTGTTATGAAATCTCTCCTGCAGTATCACTATTCCACTTCCATTCCAAGAGAGTTGGGGGGTTATGGAGCTGAGGAGAAATGGGTTTCTAAAATAGATCAGGTCAGCTCAGTGTCTATCAGATCACTGGACCATGTCTTGAATCATGAATCCTCTCATCCTTCTCCCTTCAGAATCAATCCCTTCTGCCCTGGCTGGTGTGGCTCAGTGGATTGAGTACCAGCTTGTAAACCAAAGGGTCACTGGTTCGACTCCCAGTCAGGGCACATGCCTGGGTTGCAGGCCAGGTCCCCAGTTGGGGGCACACAAGAGGCAACCAAATGGTGTGTCTCTTGCACATTGATGTTTCTCTCCCTCTCTTTCTCCCTCCTTTTCCCTCTCTCTAAAACTAAATAAAATTTTTAAAAAAATCAATCCCTTCCTATTGATACTGCATCCAATGATACTGTTCAGAGACATTCATAAGTCACATCTTACTTAGCATTACCTTTTTTTAAAAAAAGATTCAGCTTTCTTTCCAACATGTTTTAGTTATCTTGACCAGTGTGCTTCAGAATTGCTTAAAGCTTTCTTTATGGGTTGCAGCAAAGCATAAGCAAATGACCACTCATGCCATTCAGAGTAAACATTACCCTGTGCAGAAGCTCAGGTTCCAACCCTGCACTGTCTAGGAAGGTAGCGACTAGCCACATGTGGCTACTTAAACTTATAATTAAATTAATTAAGGTTACATAAAATTAAAATGGTAGTTCCTCAGCCACACTAACCATATTTCAAGAATCCAATATCCAGCTATGGCTGGTGGCTACTGTATTGGATAGCACTGCTGAAGAGTATTTGCATCATTGCAGAAAGTTCTATTGGGAAATCCTATTCTAGAGTCTTGCTTCAGTCGCAAAGATACTGAAGAATAGTGCATGTGATTTTTGGCCATGAACATCTTTTTGTTTGGTTTGGACAGAAGACATTAGTATAGATGTCTCCAAAATGGGGGAGGAAGTTCAGTTGTTTTACATTTGATATAGAGCTGTTCACAGTTTATTGATATGCTAATTTAGTTAAAGACGCCAACTTAAGTTCTCAACCCCTGCTGTAGCCCACTGGTGAAGGTGGAACTTCCTAGGCACTGTTAATTTGGCTCTATTTCTTTTTATAATGAACCAGTGTAAAAAAACTTGGGAAAAGGGAGGGACTGGCTGAGAAGATCAGAATAGTAAAGGGAGGCTGTGTAGGGTCGGGGGACCACTGCCAAATCAGAGATCCTAACTTCCTAATTTGAGCTGTATGATCATTAACTGATTGAACATACCCTTCTCTTACTGGTCCTGAGTTTTGAGGATAGCTCATTTAAAGTTCACAAATAAAGCATAAGAAAATGCAGATATATACATATATAAAGTCTGTCTGGAAAAAGTCCAGCCATTGTTAATATAACAAGAATGGTTTGGGTGACATCAATGTAACGTGGCAGCCAAGGAGAGTGGACTAGAATGCACATGCATGAACAATGATGACTTCGCGGCACTAATCAGTGGGGGTGGGAAATGCCACTGAGTGAACATGTGTACTGTGTGGCCATTACATTCAAAATGACTGAGCAAGTAGAACAACAAATTGACATCAAATTTTGCATGAAGCTTGAACATTCCTCCACGGAAACTATTCAGATGATGCAGAAGGCTGCAGCTATGGGCAACTGGTGATTGGCAGCTTCATCAGGACAAAGCACCTGCATATACATCATGTCTTGTGTAGGGTTTTTCTGAAAAACATCAAATCACCCAGGTGACTCAGAACCCTTACAGCGCAGATTTAGAGCCCTGAGACTTCTGGCTTTTCCCACAACTAAAGTCACCTTTGAAAAGGAAGAGATTTCAGGCTATCGATGAGATTCAGGAAAATACGATGAGGCAGCTGATGGAGATTGGGAGAACTGTGTGAGGTCACAAGGTTCCTACTTTGAAGGGGACTAAGGCGTCATTGCCCTATTACAATGTTTCTTATATCTTGTATCTTCTTCAATAAATGTCCTATTTTTCATATTACATGACTGGATACCTTCTGGATAGATCATATATATAATATATATTATATAATATAGATATTATATTATAGTATTTATTGTATTATAGTATCTATTACATTAGATATAATAATAAGCTAACAGATCATATATAATATAATAATATGATTATATATAATTATATAAATATATATTATATATGTTTTTATATGTATAGAAGAAATATGTATATATATTTCTTACCCTGTTGGCCAGATGGATGACCGATACTTCAAACACTTTATAGACCCCTGTACCTTCCTTTATGCATGTTATATAATATGTTCACAAAATTAAGGTCATAATATCATTCTCTTTTGAAACGGCTTTTTAAATTAACATGCCTCATCACTTTCTCAAGTCGAGATAATGTGTACAGCATTGGACTTGAAAGTGTGACTGAGTCTGTCCAGTAAGTGCTTTTAACTATTTGTCAGGCACCTAGTAGATTTCCAGTTTTTCCTCAATCGTAAGTGTCATTCCACTGAACATCCTCAACTTTGTGCATATTCCTAATTATTTCCATGGAATAAATTCCTAGAAGGAGAATTACTAACAAAAGGGAATTGCAGGTGAAGGTGAAGGGAATTATATATATATATAAAATTAAGTTTTGGGAATATAGGTCTTTAGTGTCTTTATGAAATGAACGCATCGACTTCAACCTTTAAGGACCCTTCGCAGTTTAAAGTTGTCCTGGTTCATAACTTTGTTGCCTATGGGGGTCTGAGTCTGAGCAAGCCCTTAGCTCCCTTCTTCCCCAGCCAGCACGAGCCAGAGATGGCCTCAGGGAAATATCATCTTGGGAACGATTATTAAGAGGTTCTCTGCCCCTGACGCTACCCCAAATTCTAAGGCAGCACTGTGCACTAGAACTTTCTGTGCTGATGAAAATCTACATTTGCACATCTGATACAGTAACCACCAGCCCTGTCTGGTTGCTGAGTACTTGAAATATGGCCGGTGTTACTGTGGACATTGATTTTTAAACTTATTTAATTTTGACAGCCACATGTGGTTAGTAGATGCTGTTTTGCACAGAATGCTTCTAAGCATATACCTCCAAGCCTCAAATATATATTGAAACCTTTGCCACTTTGTTTTATCTTAAATATAGCAATTAATAGCTTTGCTCATGAATTCATGCCATGCTCAGCTGGTTGCCTTAAACTACCTTTACTTTCATTGTTAATTCCTCAGGGGTAGAAACTAATCACTTAATCACCAATTATTTCCTGCCCCTGCCCCAAGTCTACAGCATCAAAATGGAGGCCCTCATCGAATGAACTGGTCTGTCAGTCTTCTTTAACTCACCTGTGAGAGACCATGGCCTCAGTCAAAATTTGGGGGTGTCATCAGTTGGAGATTGTAAGGACAGTAGTGTCTACCCTCGCTGTTGTGAGGATTAAATGTAAGGAGAGTACCAGGAGACTGCAGTGCCTGGTACATGGTAAGTCTCCAGTGAGGGGTGGCCATCAGTATTATCACCAGCCTTGTTGCAGAACCCCTGCCTGTACCCCAAATCTCTTCCTACTGTATTTAAAAGCACAACAGTGTGTTAGCATTAGGAGAGTTGGCTTGGGAACAAGATGTCAGACTGAATTGGATCCCCTTAGTTCTGTGCCCTCACATGACACTTATCACAATGATTATTCATTGCATTTTTATTATGTGTCTTATGCTTGCCCTTCCCACCATGCTATAAACACACAGGAGAAAGGCTGTGCTTTTCTTGTTCACTCCTGTATCCCCAATGCCAAGTACATAGTAGGCATTTTATACATATTGCATAATAGATTGAGGAAAAGTGGGTAGATGGGCAGGAAAGAAGGAGCTATGTAAAACCTAGCAGGGAAATAAAAGCAGGACCAGGGATCCTGAAAGCTGGTCTGTGGCTGACTGTTGGTCCAGTGAAAAGCTGTGGTCGTGGTTTGTCCCTCCTGTGCAGTGAGAAAGGTTGATCTATGTTAGGGTGTTCCGACCTCAGCACTTTTGACATTTTGGGTCAAATAGTTCTTTGTTGTGGATGTTGCCCTGTCTGTTGTCCTGTGCAGTATCCCTGGCTTGGACCAAGTAGATGCCCATAGCACCCTCCCTCCACTTGTAACAACCAAAAATGTCTCCGGTCATTTTCAGATGTCCTCTGGGGTGGAGGTGGGGGGCAAAATCACCCCTAGTTGAGAGCCATTGATTTAGGTCATATCTGAGGTTCTCTCCAGCATGAGAAGTCTAAGGTTCTACGTGGGACAATTTATTTCTGAGATCATGAATTTTCTGGCATTTCATAGACCATTATAGAATTATAAGAATATTTCCAGTTACTCATGAAAATCACTGTGGCCTGATTATCAATTTAATATTTGGACCACTGGGCCATTAAAATGCTGATTTGAAATTCAATTTTCTATTTTTAAAAATGATCACTTTGTGAATTATATCTGTTATGCAGTTGATTTTATTTAAATGGATTGTATAATTTCACCCACTCTGTGTTTATGAATAATGTTTTATACTTGAACGCCAGAATGCCTGCTAATGACCCTAATAATCATAGCTCATGTCTATAGAATCCATAAAGTCATTGACAGGTTGGTTATATATTTTTTTAATTTTCCATTGTTTTTCCCTGAGTAAGACCTTTAATTAGTGTTCATTAAGATACACAAATGGCCTGGCCTTGGCCCCTCCTGCCCTCTGCATATTACTTCTCCCCTCTAGCTTATTAGAGTTGCTACCGGAAGCCACAGAAAGACAGGTGTGTACTTTCTGGAGCAGTGTGTTCATGTATTTTACTCTATGGGGGAAATACACCTTGGGCAAATGTGCAGGTGTATTTCTGCAGAAGTATTGCAGAGAACCTTGATCAATGTGCCACTGGTTTAGTAATCGTGGGACTGAAATCTCATATCAGAGCTAGGGTGTTGCTGGCCTGGGAACACTATCAAGCCCCTTCATTGGAAAACTACCTTAGTAAGGGGTCCAAGAATTGCAGGGTGGCTTTTGGGATTTGTAGGTCCCATTGATGTGAAGTCAACATGTCCCTTAAGAGTCAAGTACTTAATATGTTTCAAGCAGTGTCCCAAGGGCTACCTGCTATTATCTCACTAATGCTCCCGACCCCTCAGATGGTTACTCTGATTACCACTATTTTACTAACCAGAAAATGGTGTCTTCCTGGGGAGGTGTTAAGTGACTTGTCTAAAGTCAAAGAATGGCGTGTCACTGAGCCAGGGCGTGAATCTAGCTCTCTGTATTTCTGGAGTCTGCGGAATCCCCTATCACCTATATTGCTTCTAGGTTTAGGAAACAATAGAAATCACTTACTTTTTCCTGTTCAAAGAAGTATTCCTTAGCATTCAACTGAAAGTTGGTTCAACATATATTTCATATCAAAGCAGGTCAAGTTTTTTACATTTGAAAATGCTGACAAATGGGAAACAGTTGGAAAATAACTTACCCTGAATGATTTCTTGGGGCACAAGTACTTTAATCCACACATTCATTGTTGTTTATTATTTGTAGTTTTAAGAGTGTGATTCTTTTTCTTTCTTTAAAAGAGTAAATTTTATTTTATTTAGTGAGAAAACACGATTTCCCCCAAACATAGCAACCTCAGAGCATGGTGATTATGTATTCTTAAATTTCATTAAGTTCACGGTAACTTAGAGGTAATGTTTTTATATATGAAATCATTCTCTTCATCATACACCAAAGCAATCAACATTTTTAGAGGAATAGAGATGGTATTGAGGTAAGTTTATTTTTGCTGTTGTACTCTTTGGAAGAAATAAGTACAAATGGGAAAATCAGTTAAAATCAGATCATGGATATAGTCCCTTCTGTGTCTTTCACTTCTTTAAGATGAGTTTAGAAAAAAAACTTACTAGAAACTTTCTTAATAAAGAATATCATAATATATTTTATTTTTAAAAAGTGTCAAGGAACGAAACCAACATAAGCAGCCCAGAGCATTGGACCCCGATTCTAGTGCCCACCATCCGACAGCAGCCGCCAGGATGGCAGGGGGCGGCCAGATCTGTAGAGGGGCCTCTCGTCACTGAAGTTTTCTACAGTTACAGGCTGAAACAGTTCATATGTGTGAAGTGCGTAGATTGCACTTTCTGTGTGAAGCATTTATGAGCTGAGCATCCCGGAGTATCCTGGAGCTGTCCAGGTCCCCCACACCATGCCCATTGTTCGTGGGCGTAATTACTAGATGGCGCGTGCCAATTTTACGGCCACAGAAATGCTCACTGTAGATAACGCTTTCTGTGGAATGAACAAAGGGTGCTTAATCTGAGCTGCTGTAGTCATTTGTTGGTTTGTTTTTAATCCACAATTTGCAACAAAATGTGGTTCTTTATTTTTCTTGTTAGAGAAAACACAATTCTATTAAAAGTAGACTTCTTCTCTAAAATTAAGCCATTACTGGGGATTTAAATTCATGCATTACTATTTTGGTGATTTAATGAGCATCCTATTTGGGGACATTATTGGCTTAAAGAAATAAATCACAAACATTTCATTTCACACTAGCATTGAATATTTCAAATTCATTTTCTCAGCACAATGGTGTATTTAAATGAATTGTTCTGTCGACTGAATTTTAATCACACTGTGGGTGTTTGAGACAGAAATGTATGTGAGGATGTCCGGAGTCATGGCATCTAGGCCTGGCTCTGCCACCAACAAATGAACTCAAGTGACTCACTTGTTGCTTGGATACTTAGTTTCTTCTCAGTCAAAGGGGTGTTTCGGTGCAGTGAGCCCTAATCCACTAGGCTGTTTTACTCACAGCGTCGAGTGAGACCCATGTCCACCCTCACATTCAGATTCAGTAGGTCCGCCATGGGGTCCAGAGCCCTTTTTTGATAACTGTCTCTGGATGCTTCTGGCTCAGGTGTGACCCCATGAGGGACCCACCGCTGTGGGTACTGCCACTAGCTCCAGCAAGCTGAAGCTTCTTCGGTCACATTTGGGCTTTAGTACTTGACAATTTTGCTTTTCTTCAGTAAATCAGAAACGACATTCAGGTGTGTGTCACCATTAAAATGAACTTAGCTGGGCTCTTACATCTGATTGGTTTTGAGCCCACAATAATCACCTACATGTCTAAATCCTTGGTCCAAGGAGGGACACCAGTGTGTGTGTGTGTGTGTGTGTGTGTGTGTGTGTGTGTGTGTGTGTTTGAATTTATCTTGAGAGAGAAGGATCACAAGTTGTATAGGCTCCCCGAGGAGATGTTGACTGCAAATTGGTTAGACATGCCCTTCTACCTTCGTGATGGCTTGGATCATAAGCTTTGGGTATAGAAATCCTGATTTAGGGCCCCTCTGTTCTGTTTATTTGCTGGAAACTTGAGCTGAGTTCTCCTCCCAGTGTGCTCTCTCAGCGTCACCTGATTGTTCTGGCATCACAGGAGACCGCAGGAAAAGCATGTTTGCTGGTGCTTAGTAATTGCTCAATAAATATTAAGCTATATCTGAATTAATATTTTATGGAGCCCTTAAACTCAGCAAAAAGCAATTTATGTATGACGCATTGAAAAAGGAGGTCATGACTAACGAAATCCTCCCCTCTCCTGCTAGCCCTGCCCTGTAGCACTTCATAGGCTCCTTCTCCTGACCTGGGTCTCTGGCTGCAGAATGACAAATGACGCTTGCTGTGTCCTGACACTTCTGGTCTCCCCCGAAGCCATAAACTGTGTATTGTTGAGGCTGCAAGAGAAACCGAAAATGTTGTATGTCAGGTGTGGACCCCCTAGGTCTTCTCTCTGCCGTGGGTTTACCGTGCTCTGCTGGGAAAAGAAGTCGTCTTTGGAACCCCTGTGGCATGTTTCTGTGCATTTCATCCCGTGGCCATGTCTGCGTAGTTTACGGTCTCGCGTGAAAGGCGAAGAAGATCGTGGGTGCCGCTGTCTCTGTGCTTCGTCGTTTCAAGTCCGAGGACACTTGAAGCCCTCAGTTAGTCTTGCCACGCTGTGATCAAAGGGGTTTCGTTGAAGAATTTGTACTAGAGACACTAATTGAGAGAGCTAACATTTGTACAGCTCTTTGGGATTTACAAAGTACTTGACTTATGTTTTCCCATTTAATCCTCACACAGGACTAAAAAAGTTAGTGGCACTAATGGGAGCAAGCAGAAACCAATTTCAGAGAGTGTTAAATACACAAAATGATGAAGTAAAATGAGACTGACTTCCTCTAGTCACAAGACAAAATGTGTCTCTTTACTTTGTGGTTTTCCTCTTATACTGAAAGGCATTTGCATTTTCACTTTTCTGCTTTTGATTTTCCCTGTTGTTTTAGTTTTCCAATACAGGTGGTCCCATGTGGCAGTTTTCTGCGTGATTTAAGATGAAAAAAAGTCAAAAACAAAAACAAAGGGTCTCTGACCTGCAATGTCCACATGATTAAAATTAGCTTGAATTTTTTCAGATAATATCACCTTTTTAAAAAATTATAAACATAGTTTTTATCTTAACTGGGCAGGAAAAATCATTTAAGAAAACTTCTCATTTTATTTCTGTTTCGGCCTTAAATACGGAAAAGAGATATAGTGGAAATTTTTGATCGTTTAAGTGGGAAGTGCTTTATTTGAGATAAACACAAAAGGCTTTAAGTATCGTTGATATTAGTCAAACATAGCAGCTTTTAGCTATTGTCTGAAGAGTTCTCATCTGCTGAGTTGCAGACCTGTGACCTCTAGATAAAGTTTCGAAATGCAGAAAATATTTATCTTCTTGCTATGACCTTCCATGCACAAGACATGAGCCATGGATTTGTTTCCTAGGGAACTAGTGACTGAGGAAGATCTATAATTAAATCTGTGAGTTATAAGCTACACATGGGAATTGGGTACATACCAAGTCCTTCAGAAAAACCTAGTAACATGACTATAGCTTCAACTAGTAGAATTAAACTCAACTTTTCTTAAGGTGTTTTAGCAGCATCATTTAAAATTTGAACAGCAGAAAGCTCTATGTTTCTTTTAAAAGTCAGTTTGCATTCAGGGTGGCTTCTGTTCCATGTTGGCCCAGGTGACAGGTGAGCACTGGTTACTGCAGCCCAAGGGGGAACCTTACGTAGGAGGCTCGGCCGTGTCAGAAGTCAGCTGTCTGATCTTGGAACATCCCAGCGTCAGAGTGGGAGGCAGAGCCCAAGCGTCTGTCGCCTTTCAGCACCTCCCCAGCCCAAAAAGTCAGGGCAGAACGTCCCCAAGGCACCACCAGTACTCAGTGTGAACGTCAATATCCCGGCCAAGCCACTGCTTAGAGAGGTGGAGCTGAGATCCGAGAGAAATAGATGCTGCCCTCTTGTTGGCCAGCCATCCCGTAACCTCTGGAGCTGGACACTGGTCAGAAAAAACTGTAGAAGGCGGAAAAAGAAGCAGCTGTTTCCAGCCCTTCGAATACCTTCTCACATTAAATTTCCCTGTCTGGAGGCTCAGGCGAGCCAAGCTTTCATACAGTACTTTTATTTCTCATCTGCTGAATCCTACAATCGGCCTTTTACTTTAACTCTTAAAAAATAAAACTGTTGGCTCCTTTTCTTTTAGCAGTATTGTGCTCCTTCTACCTACCCTCAGCCCAAAGAAGGATGCTGTAAAAGGAAAGGCAGGACAGGGGAGAGGAGGTGTTTATAGACATCAAGGCTTAAAGTAAATACAAGGGCAGAGAAGATATTGTTGATCATGGTAATAATACTTGACACTTACAAATCTCTCCCATACTCTACATAAATTAATTCATATAGTGCCCGTGGTATCTAAGCAGTTTATATATGTGGGTATTTTACACATTACATAGGTATTTACATAATATAAGTTATATGCATTGTAGGTATGTATCTATCTCCTCCCAATAAACTTATGAAGTAGATACTGTTATTATCCCCATTTTACAGATAAAGATACTGAGGTGCAGAATCCCACAGATTCTGCAGCTGGTGGTAGCAGAGCTGAGATCTGTATTCAAGAAGCCTGCTCCTGAGTTTGCAGCCCTTACTATACAGCACTGACTTCTTTCTCATGGACTACGAACTGTGACCTAGAGCAAATCACTAATCCTCTGTCAGATTCATCAGGGGAAAGTGAAATAAAAACCATAGTACCTCAGAGCTTGCTCTGAGAATAAAAGGAGCAAATGTAAAGCACTCAGCCCATTGCCTAGCACATGGCAGTATCTCCGTAAGTACTGTTTCTGTAGAAATCCTCAACCTTGCGCCCAAACAGATCTTTTTTAAAATTCTAAAGTAAATTGAAGTGAAAGACTTCAGGATCACTTTGTCAAAGTTGATACTAGACACTATCTTTCCTCTGGAAATTTAAAATTCTGCAGGTACTTTAATTTCTCTCAGTAGTAAATTCTAAATTTTTCATATTTGAACAACATCACTTTAACCAAGGGATATTCCTGATTACAATACACTCCCACTCATGGCCCTTGAAATGTTGAGTTAAATCTCTTTCTACCACTTTCATGTCGACCAGACTATTTCTGGACATGTTTCTGCAGTTATCATGACAACAGGAATAATCAATAAAAGGAGCAGGCACCGTTGTTTGGTTGAATCACCAGGAACAGGATCACACGCGGCAACAGCTCAGAGCGGCCAGTTCCTCATTTCTCCCCATCCGTGCCGACTGATGCCTGTGTCGTTTGCATTTTTCCCTGATTTGCTGCCGCATTTCCTGCATGTGCACCTGGAGAGTCTTCTCCTTATTCATGGAACGTGTCTGGAAACCTGTTATCATCGCCCTTTTGTTCCTGCTCTGTCTTGTGGAAGAAAAGGAATTATTTCTTAGAGCAGATTTTTTTTAAAAAAATAGCATTTAGTCATAAAATTAGTGCTTTTCAGATTGTATTGTCTTATTTTGAAAGGCATATTAGTTGTTGAATTTCTCAAGGCAGCCTTACAATCTGCCCCTGGTGTTTCAGCTTCTCTTGTTTTGTTTTCTGTTGTCATTATTTTGTTTTTGTTTCTGTTGAATTCTGTTTAGGAGTATATTTTCTTTGTTCAAAACTTATATTATTTTAAAAGGTCTATGGTATATCCAGAGGAGAAAAACCAAATTGGGAAAACATTGATCACATGTGTGTCTCTTATGGACACATTCATGTCAGTATTATGTGCACATAAGCACACCTTCCCAAGCATACCCACGGGGCAAGGGGGTGAAATATGCCTCCAGGTTCATCTTGAGCATCCACTGTGTGCTTGACTCTGCTCACCGTTCGCTCTCTGTTTTCTCCCTTTTCTTCTGGGTGGTCAGTGTGGACCCAGATCTTACCGGAGGCTCAGACAGACCCACTGGCATTAAAGTCGACTCCATCAACACCACTTTGTCCATTATGACCCAGCCGTTGCCTTCGCAGTGGCCTTTGCATAGATAGCTAGACAAGCACATTTGGGGGATGTTTCGAGTGAAGCGGAAAGGCTAAGACGCTCCCAAATGTCTTCACGTTTTCACCTTTGGAAAAAGTTCTATATTAATGGACACATTACATCTAAATGCCTTTCCTGGACATTCGAATGACATAGATTCTAGAAAGATCCAGGCTCTAAGCCCTACTCTGGCCCCGGTAAACCAGATTCTCTCAGTTGCGGCTTGCACATTAATTTTTTGTAAGCCACTCCCACCTCTGCAGAAGTCATAGTATAGAGTCAGGGTTGAGAGCCACTGGGTTAAAAGTAAAATTCCTCTGTGCTAAAATTGTGTCGGATGAGCTCATTTAACCTACAACAACTGAAAGGTTGGCTTGAAAGAACAGGACAACAGGAGGATGAGCTTTGAAGGGGAGCCCGAGCTGGAGGACGAGAGGACCTGCACTGAAGCTGGCAGATGGTGGCCCCAGTGAAGGGGGAGGGCAGATGAGGAGATGGCGATTTTAAATGGAAATTATGACATACTCTTTCATAAACAATTTTACTTCATCCTTACATAAAGTCAAGGAAAGATATTCTCATTCCCCAAGCATCTTCATGGACCTGGCATTTATACATTTCTCACTGAATCACCCTCAAAGGCCAGCTTCTGTAGGCTTCACAGTCCCTTTCTCCATCATGAAACTGTGGCTTTTGGCAAAGCCAGCCGTGCAAACCCAGATGCTCTGGTTCTCCCACCTTGTGCTCTCTGGAGGCAGCTCAGCCTGAAGCCACAGGCCTTCAGGATGTGCTGGCAGGGGAAATCTCAGACAGGGTCCTTTCTGACAGGACAGGTTTCTGCAGCCCAGGAGAAATGATTTGCAACACAGAGTTCCAGGCTGACATGAGTTAAGTGGCTAATTCATCCATTCAGCAAAAATGTACTGAGCTCTGGCTACATGATGAGGATTGCTGTAGGTTCCATGGATATAGCAGTGAATAGAATCCTGCCCTCTTAAGTTGCTTTCTGGAAAGGGAAACTAACAAATCAAAAGTTAATAAAATAGGGCTGTGAGAAGTCCAGGCATATGGAGAGACCCTAAAGGATGAGTTGTCAAAAAAAAAGTTTAAAAATAAGTTAATAAAGATAGACAAAGGACATGGAGAAGCAGGGGCTGGACATTGGGGGCAGGTTGCAGTTTTAAATAGGGTTTTCAAGAAGGCTTTCAATGAGAACCCCTGAGGAAGGGGGGCATAGGAGTGTGTGGGGGGTGAGCATCCCAGAGAGAGTGAACTGAGAGCAAAAACCTGTGTAGGAGCACAGCTAGAATGTTCTGGAAATGTCAGGGCGGCCAGAGAGGCTGGAGCAGAGAAGGTAAAGGGATATGAGGCAGGAGAAGAAGTGTGAGCCAGATCGTGGAAGGCCCTCTAGGCCACTGGAAGGACTTTGGCTTTTATTCTGAGAGAGAAAGCATTTCACAGGGGGTCTGGTGGAAGAGAGGAGGAAAGGCGTGATCTGTCGTGTCTTTATGGGTTCACTCTGGCTGAAGGATGGAGAATAGACTGTGGGGAGAAGGAGAGGAGGGGGGAACGGGGGAATAGGAACAGTCATGCAGGTTCTAGAGGTGACGGGGACTTGGCCCAGAACTGTGGCGGTGGAAGGGGAGAGGAGTGACCTTTCTGGGATTCCAGCTGTGTTTGGAAAATTTTCTGAAATGACAGTTACATCTCTGCCTTACCGGGAGCCGCTGCTTGCACGCCAGGCTGTGCCTCCACAAACTGCCCTGCCTTCCTCTCTAGTCTTACTGCATTTCTTCAAGGACGCCAGCCTCCCTTCCATCCCCCAGACAGGACACTGACGTTCAGAGACTCAGTGACTTGCGTGCAGCCCTGGGAGTCAGGCTCTGGCTGTGGGTCTGCCTCTCAACCCTGTCCTTTTTCTCCTAGAACAAGCTGTCTCCACACCACAGTCTGCAGCCCATTTAAGACTTTGGGGGTTTCTTATTGCATCAGCATGAATATTATTAAATTTCTCATAAACTTGGATTTTGTCTATTTAAAAAGACCATGCATCTTTCCTTTTAGAAAAATTGAGGTAGTTAAGATTAATGACCACCATAAAACTTTATAAGCAATTATTAGAGTTTACTGTGCCTTCTTTGGCTGCCTCGGCACGTTAGCCTTCCTTCTGTCCCTTGTTTGTCACAGTGGGTCCCCACATCGCTGATCCAGACCTCCGGGTGGGGCGACACTGGAAAGAGGCCACCAGTGAACCTGTGTTTTTCACTTTCACTGTAACAAGAGGATGTCAGTCATAGATGTTCTTCAACATTTGTTCATCTTTCATTAAGTAATACACCATGGTGCATTGTCTATTTTCAGTAGTGATGTTTGCTAGAATCTTTAGAAACTCAATTCTCTGTTTCAACACTCAATACTTTTTCTTTGTGGAAGGTAATGTAAATGTCTTCACTTTTCTTTCGCTGGGTGGCTCCCATTCTAATTTGGGGCCCCTTTATGGCTTTAGGGCCCTGCGGATTCCAGATTCCCCTGCCCTTCCAGCACCGCAGACACCAGGCTGCAAACCCGTCCCTCCAGCCTCCAATGCACCATTGCTCCTTGTGGTCAGGGTTGCTCTGCACCCAGCGTCCCTGGTTTCACAAAGTCTCATCTCCAGGTTTAAACCTCCATCTAAAGCCTGCCTCTTCATTCTGTTGTCAAACCTCTAGTCCATTTTTTTTTCTGATCTGTTGCCCCAGTATTACCAAACCAAAGCAAAACTAACTGTAGAAGCTGGAAAGAGATTCTATTGGTCAGAATTTGGTGGCTGTATGTGGTGAACACATTCAAATAGCAGAAGTGAAGAGTATTTGTTGACCCCCATAGCCCAGAAATTCAAGGGTGTGTCTGGTTTTACAACAGGTGATCCCAGATCAAAGAATTCCTGTCTCTGTTCCCCCTTCACACGTTGACCTCATTCTCTCCGTCTACACACAGACTTGTCCAAACTGCACAGACAGACCCCTTCCAGCACCACCGTCAAAGACTAGAAGGCTCTAGCAGCAAAGCCCTAGGGAAGATACATATTGGTCCGACTTTGGGCAAATGAGCATTGCTGAGGCCATCTCTGTCTGAGGCCAGCGAAGGGCTAGGTTTGACCAGAAGCACATCCCCCTGTGGTTGGGAGCGGAAGGGTGTCATGACAGGATGATCGTGGCACTAGCTGATTGTCAACAGCAGATGGGGGGGGGGGCTGATGCCAGGAGGGGATGGAGAGTCCACTAACTAGAGAAATCTGTAGCTGGCATCCTTCACTATATTTACACCAAAGTCAGATTACATGTACAGCTCTAGAATTTCACTTAAAGGGATTTCAGGATTTGGGATAAACCTCAGAAGTTCTTTTCAGTTTTATTTCAGTTGAGCACCTACCATATGTCCCCTCATTGTACTAGGCACACATTGACAATAAAGTGATAAATAATAGCACAGTGACTCTGCCTCAAGCAGGCTGTTCATTAGGAGGGGTCTCTTTAGATTATAAGGATTGATCAATTTGCATGCCTGCCTTCGATGCTAACTAAGACAAAGGAGAAATAGCCCCAAGTGTTAATACTTTGTCTCTTCAATTGAGTTATTTTTCCAAGACAATAAAATTTGAAGATTGCAATTAGTTAACCATTATGAAGACAAATTTTCAAATATTTCTCTCACTGTGGTGACATTTAAAATGCTTCCTGCTCTACCAAACAGTCAATTGGATTTTCCCCCATCTTCTCATAATGGCTAATTGCTCAGCAATTGATTGAGTCCCCTTTTGTTAGTACAGAATTACTAAGCTGGCTGAAACAACTGCCTTGACCATTTCTCTGTGCTTGTTTTGGTCACCCAAAGGGCAGGTTTGGGGCAGCTATGTTCTTATTTGGTTAATCTCTTTGCAAATTATTGATCTGCTTGCTTCATGTAGTGATTCAGAGCAAAGGCTCAATGGGCGGAAAGGCTTAATTTATCTTTAGGGAAAGTTTCTTAACCTAAGTCTGAGGTGTTTTTTTGTTTTGTTTTGTTTTGTTTTGTTTTGTTTTGTTTTTTCCTGTAATATGGAGATACTATGAGTCTACCTCCTCCTGTTTTGTGGAGGGTCATGTGAGATAATACATTATTAGTGCTCAGCACTGCTGGGATATAAACTTGTAATTAATCCTAAGTGTTATTTTCTCTGGGCTGCTGCTGATGTATATTGTTGGTCAAAATTCTTTTCTAATTTTTATTTATTGATTTTAGAGAGACAGGGGAAGGGAGAGAGAGAAAGAGAAAAGGAGAAAGAGAGAGAAACATTAATTTCTTGTCCCACTTATTCATGCATTCTTGTATGGGCCTTGACCAGAAATTGAATCTGCAGCCTTGGTGCATCAGGACAATGTTCTCACTAACTGAGCTACCTAGCCAGGGCCAGAAATTGGTCAAATGTCTTAATGGCTCTGTGCCTCAGTTTCCCATTCTGTAAAATGGGGATAATAAAGCTACCTATATTGTAGAGTTTATTTAATGACAAAAGAGAGAGAAATGCATATAGGATCGCTATGATGGTAAAAATGGATGGCAAAGTCACCTAAGGCACTGAGCCCTGCGCCACTCAGCACTGACTCCCTAGTGCCCGGCACAGGTCCTGGTTCCTAGTACAAGCGCAGGGGAGAAC
>PVKM010011884.1:0-32551 GCA_004027735.1 Carollia perspicillata | reverse complement strand
ACAAAGTAGATGGTAGTTTTGAAAACATCTGTAGGATACCAAGTATTTGACACCTTTCCCAATAAAAGGTGGAGTCTCAGGTCTGTCTTCCCTGTTTGAATTTGGGTAGACTTTTGTGATTGCCTCTGAATAAAGTACTGTGGTAAGGTTGTTGAGCTTGTGCTGGCCCTTTATCTGTTGGGATCTGTACATCTTTAGAGCCTAAATCACCAGGTAAGAGGTTTGCTTACCCTGAAGCTGCCATGGTGGAGAGTGCACAGAGAGAAAGGTCTTAGAAGCCTTAGCTGTTTTTGAGTCTTCCCATCCTAGGTGCCAGCCAGAAATGTAGATGAGCAAGCTTTCAGTTGATTCTGGTCCTGGACACCATTTAACTGCAGCCATATGGGAGACCTATCTAGGTTGAGCTTCAGAACCATAAGCAATAATAAATGATTGTATTTTTCTAAAACACCAAGTTTTGCCCTGACTGGTGTGGCTTAGTTGGTTGGAGCATTGTCCCATGAACCAAAAATGTTTTGGGTTCGATTCCAGGTCAGGGCGCATGTCTGGGTTTCTGGTTTAGTCCCTGGTTAGGGAGTGTGTACAGGAGGCAACCCATTGATGTTGCTCTCTCACATTGATGTTTCTCATCCTTTCTCAAATCTCCCTTCCTCTCTCTTTAAAAATAAAATCTTTTAAAAAAGCCATGTTTTGGGGTTGCATGTTATACAGCAATAGATAATCAGAACATGTACATATTTGTCCTACTGAAAAAATTTTGTTTTGCATTTTGGACCGAATTTTGTGTATCATGTCCTCTAGTCATTAATGAAAGGGTTGTGGCAGGCAGAGTTTATTAGAATATGATAGTGTAATAGGAAAAGGCTTACAGGTTGAAAAACTAACCAGGATATTCAGATAATTGCCTTCCCTCTTTCCTTCCCAAAACACTGATATTTTTATTCTAAATGCCTCTTACCAGAGGTGGAGAAACCGGAGCTCAGACTGGAATTTTCCCAAGCATATCTAGCTCTTAAATGGTAACCTGGAATTTTTTCTGTCACATTCAAATCTCTCCTTTCTGTCATATTTCATTAAAAAAGTAATTAGTTCCAGTGTTGGAGGAAAATAACTGAAAATGTAATTTATATCAGGGCTGGCAAACTTTTATAAAGGGCCAGATAATAAATAATATTTTAGGCTTTATGTGGACCACATATGGTCTTGGTCATATTTCTGTTTTTTAAAATACAACCTAAAAAATGCAAAAAGCTTTCCTTTTTTGTAGGTCAAAGACAAGCCCTTGTGCTGAACTTGTTCTGAAGGTCTTAGTTTGCCAATAGTGTAATAAAACCACAGTTAGCTTACTGATATCTTGGATTATAATACAGCTAAAAATGTGTGGACCATTAAGTGAGGATGCTATGGTTAATCTTACAGTACATTTAAGATGCTATAATGTTGGTAATACAGAGCATTCTGGTGCACTAATTTCAAATTAATCTAGTGCACACTACCTTTTAATCACATTATTTTTTGTTTCTTGCACTTTGTTTAAAGGTGTTCTTCGTGTTCTCCATCTAATTTAACCTTAGATTTAGAAAGCCTGAACTGTAGACTCATATCTATTTCTACATGAGTAATTTTGTATGTCTGCAGAGGAATGGGTGATAAAAACATACATGGTTCTTGTGATATGAACATATGATACATGTGACAGTTATAAAGTGTTTTAAAAAGTAAGCATTGGTTAGTATTTGTCTTAAGAATTTGTAGATGCTTTTTAAAACTAATCTCTGAATTTTACTTAATAGCTACTTGTTACAGCTTTTTAAAACAAAAATTCTACTTTTTAATAATAGGGAAATCATAATTCAGGCATGTCTGAAATTTAGGTTGATTTAAATGAAACTGCATAGTTCTTTAAATCTCTTACTTAACACATAAAATGTCTGATTTTCTTGTGAAGGTCCACGTTTTTGAGTTGATATTTCTAATTAAGAGCTAATAATTTCATGAAAAGAAGTAACATTGTATTCATTTAATTCCTTACTTTGTTGTGATAGTTTTAAATTTTGTTTCTATAAATGTATTCTATCAAGATCTGTTGGGACCCATTCGTTTTTTCCTGACTAGAGAGCTTTTACCCAAGAATTAATAAATATCTGTAAAACTTAGACTTTCTTCTATTAAATTATGTTTTTATTCTATTTATAATAAAGTCTAAAATTAATTTTGTTTGCCATCATTCAGATCTTGAGAGAATTTCCTCCTTAGTGAAAATACTGAATCCAGAAGGTGAGAGAAGCCTTTTTGGTTGGCATATTTTGATCTTAAATAACTCTTAAAAGAATAAGTAAACAAAAATTTAAAAATCCATATAGTATATATTCTTTATAAAAATGGTAAATCCAGATAAACATTTTATCACCAAAGACATCAGTTGCTGTGCCATACGTAATTTTCAGATGTTCTTAAATAGCAACTGTCTTAACTCCAGATACAGTAGAAGGTGTTGTGTTACCTTTTCTGTATCCTACCTGACCTTGCTTTCCTTCTTATTACACCTACATTAACTGTTTTTTTCTCTTCAGTCACTGATTTCTATTACCCTTGGTAGAAATTTGAATCCCATTTATCCTGCTTATAGAACCCAGGTTAATAACCCTTGCTGATACTTTGAGGGGTTTGCTTTTTGGCTGGAGCCATAAAAATAATTGTCCTATCTCATTAGTTTCATGACTTTATACTTCTCTTTGCCACATCTTAAATTTGAAAAACTGTTTTTGACAACTGGACTACTTAGTGTTGAAAACTTTTACCATTGGATTTAGTCCATTATAAAAAAAATCCGTTGAAAGTGGTAAATATGTGCATGTATTTCTAGGATTTACTTTGTCCTGTTGAAGAGTGGGAGGGTAGTAGGATTGGGGTGACAGAACTGAATTTTAAGTTTTCGTGATCATTGAATAGTATGTCAGTTACAGCAGTAGTTTCCTTGTCTGGACAAGTTTATACTTTTATAGTCCATCCCAGCAGCTTCAAATGTTTTCGATTGTATAGCACATCAATAAATTTTTCTTTTCACTTTATTTTGACATTATTTCGAACAGAATAGTCATAAGAATAGTACATATACTTTACTTTTCAGCCATGTTCCACAAGTGTTAACATTTTACCACATTTGCCTTTCTAATTCATATTTTACACACATTTTCTCTCAGTGTATATTTGTACATGTATGCATGCAGACACACTGTTTTCCAGACATGATGGTTCTTTGTCCCTAATACTTAGATATGTATTTCCTAAAAATTAAGACCAAGTTTTACTTAACTATAATACATACTATCAAAATCAGGAAATTAGCATTGATACTTACTATAATCTATAGACCTTACTTAGAGTCTATTAGTTTTCCCAATTATGTTTCAGATCAAATGCTGTATTCACTTAGTCATGGCCACTTTAGTCTTATAAGACATTGACATTTTTGGATGTTCCTTAATTTGGGTTGGTTTGATGTTTCCTCATGTATACATTCAAATTTTGCATTCATAGGAATGTCACAGAATCTTTCTATTCTCAGTGCAGGAGGTCTATGATGTTGATTTGACCCACTATTGATGATGGTAACTTTGGCTGATTATGTTGGAGTCTGCCAACTTTTCTCTTGGTAGTTAAGTATCTTGCAGGGAGTACACAGTCCTTGGTAAATGTGTATGTATAAGTTATACACATGTTTCCATACTAATGTATTGTGCACATTTTAAGAAGTTACAAAATGTAGAAATTAAAGGATGTGAGATACACCTTGTGTGTCCTTGTAGATCCTTTCATACCCTGTGGGGTATATACTCCCGACTTTGTATATCAGGGCTGTATATCATCTTTACTTTGTATGATTTCATAGGAATTACTCTTTTGTCTTCATCCTGAAGTAAAAGTTTTTTGAGGGTTATGTTCTTACACTTCTGTAGCCTTAATGATAATGATTTTACCTGTTTTAATTTTCTTGCTTTCAGATGGAGAACTCAATGTTTTAGATGATATTTTAACTGAAGTACCAGAACAGGATGATGAACTGTATAATCCAGAGAGTGAACAAGATAAAAACGAGAAAAAGGGTAAGATTTCTGTTATTTTTATTAAAACAACTATATAGAAATTTAACTTTTTAAGAAAATAACTTTTCTTTTGTACTGGTTTCTTGAGATATTAATACCAAAGCATAATCATAAACAGGGGTACCTAATTCCACATGAGTAAGAGTAATTTTTTCCCCCAAATGTGTGAAAAATCTCAAATAGATGAATTTATTCCTAGGTTTGAAAGATGTATTTTCTTTACAATTAACTTCTGAATAAAGTTATTTCAGAAGATATTTTAAATAAATGAGGCTTTTCCCCTCTCTGATGTACAATATCTGTTCATCTTTGGTGAAATAAATAGAATATCCAAACACTCTTATATGTTATTTTAAATTGTGTTTTTAAGGATCAAAAAGAAAAAGTGACCGAATGGAATCTACTGACATCAAACGACAAAAGCCCTCTGTTCATTCAAGACAGTTGATTTCTAAGCCACTGAGCTCGTCAGTTAGCAATAATAAAAGAATAGTTAGTACAAAGGGAAAGTCAGTAACAGAATATAAAAATGAGGAGTATCAAAGATCTGAAAGAAACAAGCGTCTAGAAGCTGATCGGAAGATTCGTTTATCAAGCAGTGCCTCCAGAGAACCTTATAAGAGTCAACCGGAAAAAGCTTGTATCCGTAAAAGGGATCCTGAAAGGAGGGCCAAATCTCCTACACCAGATGGTGCCGAGGTAGTAAATATTATTGCAGCTATAAAACAGAAAGCAGTTTTTTTCTGAGGCTTTAGAACTATTTATTCACTCTGACCTTGTCTCTTATATGACTGCTGATTCCCTTTTTCTTTAAACATCAGAGAATTGGGCTTGAAGTGGATAGACGTGCAAGCAGATCCAGCCAGTCTTCTAAGGAAGAGGTGAACTCTGAAGAATATGGCTCTGACCATGAGACTGGCAGCAGTGCTTCTTCTGATGAGCAAGGCAACAATACTGAGAATGAGGAGGAAGGGGTGGAAGATGTGGAGGAAGATGAAGAGGTAGAAGAAGATGCAGAGGAAGATGAAGAGGTAGATGAAGATGGAGAGGAGGAGGAGGAGGAGGAAGAAGAAGAAGAGGAGGAAGAGGAGGAGGAGGAAGAAGAAGAATATGAACAGGATGAGAGAGATCAGAAGGAAGAGGGAAATGATTATGACACTCGAAGTGAGGCTAGCGACTCTGATTCTGAATCCGTTTCCTTCACAGATGGGTCTGTCAGATCAGGTTCAGGCACGGATGGATCAGGTACTATTTATATGCAAAAGTTTGTCCTTTAAAAAAAAAAAACTTGACCTGATTGGTTTTGTTCTTGAACATGTTTAAATTATAAAATTTTTGAGGAGATGGAGGTCAGTAAGATTGCCTTGTGATATTTTTTGTAGGTAATTATAAGTTTTGAGTGTTGTAAAAATACTTGAATAAGATTTACATACCTTTGTAAAGTCATTTACCTGCTTGAATGAATTATATTATAAACGAACATGTTTGTTTTTCTATAAGGAAATGTATTTCAGGTCTTAATGTTATGAATTCTTAGACTTTTATATTAGCAACAGATTTTTTAAACACTGATGTGCTTGAAGTATGCGGCACCTGTGCACTAGGTATTATAATATTTCCATGTTAAATGCCTCTAGATTTTCATCATGGGGCAATAGAAATTGAAACAACTCCTTTTCTTTCTTTTTGGAGCAAAAACTTACAATTCTCTGTGTGTGTTGACTGGCTGGTGCGGGGTTTCCAGAGGGCTGGGTGTAGTGGTACAAAACGTAAAACAAGGTGTATAAAATTCTTGTAGAGCGATTGGTAAGAGCCATCTTTGGTTGTTCCTTTAAGACTGCATGTCCCACCACTTTATCCCTGTTTGATCCATGAATTGTAAATGTAGGCATGTTGGGTGATTGCAGTAAACTAGGTTGAGGGGCCCCTTTTGGTGGAGAAATTCAGAGGGTCCAGCAAGGAGAAGGAGAGGTCAGGGTACTTAAAGATCTTTGCCCACTATATAATGGTTATACTCTCAACAGCAGTCTTGTTTAAAGATACAGCCAGATCTGCTTCTTAAACAAAATGTACTAAACATTAGAATACAAGAAAAATACTAATCTTTTGATATATAGGATAGTTACATACTCATTATTATAGAATTTTATCATTTTAGTGATACATTGTTAGTAAATCATATTCTTGTTAGAGTGTAGATTATAGATCAAATGGCCGGCTACTTTTCTAGTGATTGACAACTGAAGTGCTTTCAACCTTTTGCTCTCTAGAGTGTTAAATTTGGGAGTTTGAAAAGTGATTGGGTATATCTTTTATAGTTTATAATAATGGATAGAGAAGAACAATTGCATTGGCATTATCAATGAATGTTCATTTATTGGGGAAAATGTGTATAACCGCCATAGGGTTAGAAATATTTTATGAAACGAGTCTTTTTGGTATCCATGGTAGAAACTGTTTCTTTGACTTTAGTGTTTGTCTTGTTGAACTCATACCAGAGAGACTTATTTAAATGGGTAGGACCTGAAATCTGCATATTTAACAAGTTTTGAGATGATGCTGATACTGTAGCAAGGTACTTAATAATACTTTGTTTTTTGTAGATCAGATATTTTACATTGAATGGTATCCAGTTGTTTTATAAAACCTTGATATCAAAACTGTTAATAGAAGATACATATTTGTTTTAAAACATATACCTGGAACTGTTTATTTTCCTTAACAAAGGAAATTTTACAGATTTTCATTTAAAGATCCCTTATGTGAAAGATGTTTTAGAGACTACTTAGTATGTTTTTAGTATTTTTGTCATGGAATAGTTTATAATCATGGGTAAAAGAAATAAGGAGGTGGATTTGGGGCTCCTTGTTTGGTAGGTGTAAACTTTTAAATGCAAGGGATTAGCAGTTTGGTTTCTGTGACATAATTTTTTTAGATTTCAGTTTATTTTACCTTATTTTTTTCTCAATATTTTCAGTAACTTTCTTACAAAAGCTACACACTTTGGTGGTTGTTAAAAGTTAGTCAGATGATTTTCATTGTTGTTTTGACTTGAGAACAATAGGTGGGAGAGGAGATCACAAACATAAGAGCAGTGGAGTTCTGCAAAAATGAAAGATGCTTGCAGATTTCTCATGGTGATGGTGATTTAACATTACGTAAAAACAGTTGGATAGGATTGCATTTGTGCTTTAATATTTTTTCTACATTATCTTTGTGAGAGATCCCTTTAGTACGTTTAACCATAAGGTTTTAAAAAAATTAAATTTATTGAGCCCTGGCTGGTGTGGCTCAGGGGATTTGAGTGCTGGCCTGACAACCGAAGGGTCGCTGGTTCGATTCCTGCTCAGGGTGCATGCCTGTGTTGCAGGCCAGGTCATCAGTTGTGGTCATGAGAGAGGCAACCAATCGATATATCTTGCCCTCTCTTCCTCCCTTCCCCTCTCTCTAAAAATAAATAAATAAAATGTTTTTAAAATTAAATTTATTGAGTACTATTGGTTAATAACATTATAGATATTTCAGGTATACAGCTTTGTAATACAGCATGTGTATACTCACCACCCAAAGATTAGTCTCCTCTGTCACCATATACCTGACCTTCAAAGTATTGTTTTTAAATAGCAGAAAGAGATGTATCATCTGCAATGATCAATTTATAATAGACTCCTAAATATTTGAGGAAAAATTAAACATGCTTGGATTTTTGAAAGAAACAATTTAACAAGGTTTTATTTTTTTAAGTCTCTTTCATGTGGATGTCATATTTGATTCAGTGAATCTGGTGTACACTGTGTGCCAGGCACTATATAGGAAAGTGTAGTCAGTGAACAAAACAAATGCTTTTAGAAAGAGATTTAGATTTTGACACAACCCCGGGTTTCTCATCAATTTGAGTAAGATTTTCAGTATTTTAGTAATAAAGGTTTCAATCAGTTCACAAAGTTAGATATCATTATTCAAAGCCAGCAAGCCTGGAAATAAATTTTTTTTTCAAAATATCACTGCTTATTTGAAATAATCATTTTGACTATATGGTTGCTTGCTTTAAATGGTTTTTAGCTTTGTAAATGTTCAATTAAGTGCTTCTTTGCTCTGCCTTTCAGCTCCAAGTTAGGAAAATTAGCATCATTTACGTGAGTTTCTTGTTACATCTATTTAGAGAAGCAGTTATTAGTCAATTACAAAGGAGAAGATGCTTCAACTAAAGAAAAGGAACTTAGGATGTCCTTGGAGTTTTCCATCTTGGACGTAGAATTCCCCTTCAAGAAGAGTAGTAAAGTAACTTTTTCATTAGCTCATTAAGAATAGAACTTAGGGTTTGTACTTCAGGTTACAGATCGTGCATTTGAAACTAGATTCCACTACCCACAAACAGTAGGACACTCGCCAAGTTGTCTTAACCAATCACTTCTGTAAGAAGTGGTTACCGACCACTTCTTACAGAAGAAGAACCACTAGAGGTTCTTCTGTAAATGACAATAATGGTATTATGTATCTTGTAAGCTTGTTGGGAGGCTTAAGGGAGGTAATTTATTTAAAGCTTTTAAAATGGCTAACTCTGAAGAGTCATTATATAATAGGGAATTGTATGCAAAATCATTGATGAGTGTGTTTCAGCTTTGTTTTTTTATATATATATAAATGCCATTTTCTCCCTTCATATCCATTCTTACTTCCTAGCTGAGAAAAAGTAAAGGAGCTTATAATGGTATACTTAAAATACTGATATGTAGAGATAGGAGAACCTTGTTCCATCTTAGGTCCTCATTTACTTATAAAGTTCCAAATTAAGCTTGAAATAGTTTTTATGCGTGACAGGTAATACAAACCTTTCTGTTTGCTGAAGATTCCCATCTCTCATAGAAATATATAGGAAATCATTAACATTTTAGGAATACATTTTCAATTGAATTTGATAGGAGCAGTAACCTAGGAAGGAAATAAATGATCAAGAGGAGTGGAAGACATCAAAATAAGCAGTGGTCACCAGAAGGGAGTCATTAATTTACTTGTTTGTTTGTTTGTTTTTAAACAGTTGAATAGCTTTGGGTCTGGAGTTCATTAGACATCTAAGAATGAGTTGGAATTGTGATGAAGGCTCATAGTATATTTTTTGAAAAAGAGGACCTAGAACAGTGAAACTTGATACATAGAGGGAAATACAGTAAATTTTATTGATGGGAAAGTTGGGTTTTCTTTGCAAATTTTTCCCACCTCTTGGAAAACTTTATTCAAGACACCTTTATATATAGTATAAAAAACTCAATTATAGGCATGTGTTTTTATTTGATTGGAATTGGTGGGAGAAACAGCAAAATGCCCTTAGTTTTGGAATAGTGTCTTTGAAATGGAATACCTCATTCTGAGGTAATGGAGAAGCAGGGAAGAGATTAGCAATGACTAATATTTAGGTATTATGCAAAAGCATGATATATAATGTTATGTTCTTGTTACCTATACCTGTGTTGTAATGTTTTTTAAAATCTTGTTTAATTATTTTTAGATGAGAAAAAGAAGGAAAGAAAGAGAGCTAGAGGTATTTCTCCAATTGTTTTTGATAGAAGTGGAAGCTCTGCATCAGAGTCATATGCAGGTATTATCATTTACCTTTATTTGCTATTGTATGGGACTGATTATAATGTAATCTGCTGTAGAAAGTGTGTGGAGGCTATAGTTTAGTATGAACTCGTTGATGGCATGTTCAGTGTAATAATTCTAGAGAAAACTAAGCTTTTTCTTATTATTTCAATCCTGTTCTGTTACTGCTTAAGTGGAATTTCACTTTTTTTTTTTCTTGGAAGATGATGATTCAGTGACTAGTTTTCTGAGTGGGAAACTGTTCAAATATACATATCTTTAAAAATCCAAACAACCCAAAAAGCAAAACACTCGTACACATTGAGAAGTATTTTTTTGTGTGTGTGGGTGCGCCAGGAAGAATAATTTGTCTTGAATGAGAACTTTATGTGACAAGACTGTAGAAATTTTGTCTTATCTCTATTAAAGCTCAATCTGAACAAATGTACTTTGGCTAAATACAGGTTCAGAAAAGAAGCATGAGAAATTATCATCTTCCGTTCGTGCTGTCCGAAAAGGTATCATTTAAATTTGAAATTGTTTTCATTGCATGCTGCATAAAGTCATTGTTTTGCCTTATTGGTTTTCCATTAATAGTTGGTGTTAATGTAGTAATGTTCTGATATATTAATGGAAAAATAATGTGGCCTTACATAGATCTCCATGTTCACTTAGTGCATATCTTTTAGAGCAATAGCAAACACTGCAGGATATGTTACAGTTTTGGGGTACCATGGATGGCATATATATTTTTAATAGTGTAATAGTCTTTTAAAGTTTTCAATCTTTAAAAGAATAATTTGATGGAAGAAACTGTAAAATTTCTAGCCATTTTCATGCTTAAATATGTATCTGATATATCGGAACATCACTGGATTAGGTTTACCTTCTTGCAAAATGCTGATTCTTTTCTTAGCTTTGCTTTATTATGTCTTATGGCTTAGCTTTCCAGGTTGAAGGGGTGATTATGAACTTTAAAAGTTGGGTTGTGGATGGCTAATTTTAGTACAGCTTACACTCCTTTTGGGTGATAATGACCTCTCTCTAATCAATTTGGATTTCTTTTTTCCAGATCAAACGAGTAAACTCAAATATGTCCTACAAGATGCAAGATTTTTTCTCATAAAGAGTAACAACCATGAGAATGTGTCTCTTGCCAAAGCTAAGGTATTAGTGTCAGTTCTGTTGAAATTATCCTAATTTTGAAAATTTTAAATTGGAAGGTCAAACTGATTAGCATAAGATATACTGTCATTTTTCAAAAAAGTTTTAAAGATCCAGAGCCCAGTTGACACTTAAGGTCTGTTTTCTGCTTGGTTAGGCAACCTTACAGTAATCTGGGTTTTCTTGTAAATCTTTTAAAGATGATTTTTGAAATCAGATCTTCAATATTGAAGAATATATGTGTATACGCATTATACTTTGTATTGTAAAAGATGTATTTCTGTTGATATTTGTGTTTTTATATTTGATTGCTAATTATTTGTACTAATACTTTTTTTAAAAGTTTTGTTAATTAACCAATTTTTGCTTTATATTGATGCTTGCTGTAGACCTTGAGATCTTGAATTCATTTCTTTATGGAGAGAGTTTTATTTTAAAAGTAAGGTCACTTGGATTTAGAAGAAAAGGAAAGCATTAGCTTAAAGTCCAACTGCAGGCTTCACAAAAAGGATATGCCCAGTTGCTGAAGGATGTTGTAAGACAATAATTTTTGTGTTTTTGCTACAAAAATACACATTTGTTACCCCAGTCATTATATCTTTCTGTTCTTGGTTTAAAATGAGTAATTACAGTTTCTTCTAATTTTTAGAAAATTAAAATCTAAAGTTAAGTATTTTTTCTAATTGTATTTCTATCAATATTAATATTCTCTATTTGAAATTACCCATGAAATTTTACATATGGAAGGAATAATGTACCAAATAGCTGTCTAGTAGAGGTTTATTCCTTTCAGCTGGAGTGGATTTACACAGAAGTAATTAAGCACTTGATGTGAGTGAGATCTAGTTTGTGTGAGCAGGTAAAACTGAGCTAGAGTTTTTGCTTTACCTTCCCATTCTCTCTCTCAGTCATTCATGAACAAAGAATTGCTTAAAATTCTTTGGAAATTAACTATGTTCTGGTTCTGTGTAAAGAACACAGGCCTCTTCAGTGAAACTATTGATACATAAAAGTTTGAACTTTAGAAAAACTGGGAAATGCTAGGAATTTGATCAAGTTCCTCACTTATGGATTTATTTATACAGTAATTTTAAATTATTTTGTCAGTCACAGTTTTTTAAGACAGAAAAAGGTATGTGTTGTGATTCACCTTAAACATGTTTTTACCACAGTAAATGGCTATGACTTTAAAATAATTGTGATTTTTTTTTATTATATAGAATTCTAGCCCATAAGATTTGAATCCCACCTCCCTCCCCGAACATGTATTTAGTTGTTTTAATAATTTTGTTAAGGTTGGTAATTTTCTCCATATTTTTCCTGAGTTTTAAAAAAATTGTTACATTATTTTGACAGCTGATAAGTAAGATCTCTCTCTTCATATAACTTACTTGAATTGAAAATTCAACAGTATCAGTAGATTTGGTTTTTTGCCAATATAATCAGAAACATGAAAGATTGACATTGATTACAACCTATATGATCTTTGCATTATTTGTATAGGGTGTATGGTCCACACTGCCAGTAAATGAGAAAAAATTAAATGCTGCATTCAGATCTGCAAGGAGTGTTATCTTAATATTTTCTGTCAGAGAGAGTGGAAAATTTCAAGGTAAGAATAAAAATAATTGGGATATATGAAAACATTGATTATACTATATTAGCATTTTTATATTATTGTGATTTGATTCTCTTAGGATTTGCAAGGCTTTCTTCAGAATCACATCATGGAGGATCTCCTATACATTGGGTGCTTCCAGCAGGAATGAATGCTAAAATGTTGGGAGGTGTCTTTAAAATCGACTGGATTTGCAGGTAAGTTACAAGTGTAGATAGTAAAAGTTGTCCTTGTTTTGAATGGGCTACCAGTTGGGAATAATGTTAAAACTCCTGAGTTGTTTAGTTTTAATTTATCATTCTCTCTAGTTATTCCTTTTTTTTTTACTTTCTGTGGGGAAAAATTAGAAGCAATCTAAATTCTCCCAATAGGAAATTGGTTAGGTAAATTAAGATTTGTTACTTAAATGTAATATGCAGAAATAATTGTCTGTGGAACAAAATGGAAAGATACAACACATGAAAAAAGAATTTTAATGTTGGACTGTGATGTTAGAGTGGTGAGAGAGTAGGTGATAATCATCCTAATGTGCTGCACCCAGAGTTTTAAAATAAAAAATTCACAATTCTTAGAATTGTTATAATTATAATCAATAAAATTTAAAATCTGGCATTTTATAGGGAAGAAAAGGTGCTAGTTATTTCTTACAGTGATAGACATTTTTCAGATGAATAAAATTATAAAGGTCTAAGGACAGGCTTTTTAGTCTATTTTCTATAACTAGAAATATCATTGGTGTACTTGGAAAGTATTTGGAGATGGTGCTTTTCTTAGGAATAGGAGAAAAAAATAATCGCCCAGTTTTAGATTGGTTGAAGCAAATTTGTTTTGAGTGTAAATTCTTTTGACATTATTTTCACATTATTGATAAGTAAATTTGTTTATAAGTTTTAGAAGGTGGACTTAATTTAGTCATAGATTATTGTTTTTCATATTCCTCTTCATTGACTTGCTGGTTAATTTACTAACTTGTTTGAAATGTATTTGGTAAAAGAAGAGGTACAAACCCAAATCATTCATGTTAGTAATATTTTGTGTGCCCTTGAACCAGTTTGATGTGTGAAGTAAGATGTGTATTAGACTAAGAGTCCTAGTCTTTCAGTAATAACTAGTGGGCATATGCGTCACTCACTGCCCACATCCCCCATACATTCGTATCACCACCACCACCACAGAGCATGCCACCTTATTACAATAGTACTATAACTTTAGTTATACTTCTCTTTTCCTGTAAATGTTGGAGTTTTTCCTAAGGTTTAAAAATGTTACCCAAAATTTGAGCATTCAATATTCATCTTTAAGGAAATTCATGAGATTAAAATAAGTGATTGTATAGCTTGTTCACTGCACCAGCTTACTTGCTTGTGTTTTTCCTTCTCCATTTTGCTTTTGCTCTAAGCTCTTCTCATTGCTTCAGATATTGTAACCCTGCCTTACCATTCTACCAGAGGCATTTCCTAGGCCATGTGACTTTCAGGCTTAGTGCTGTGCCACCGGATTTTCTGATTATTTCGGATTTTCTCTCCGAAAGAGATAGGACTATGTACATTAAAAACAAGATGAAACTTCTGTATTCTATTTATTGTACCAACTTTTTTACAAAATAATTGTGTAAGCTTGTTTATTCTTCTTTGATAGCTATGGAAAAAATAGTAGGGATGAAAACAGCTCTTTATCTATGTATATCCTTTCACTGAGCAGTTTCATTTGTATTGTAGATATAATAGTTCTTAAAGCATTTATTTATTTTGGCATTACTCATTTTATGCACAAACAGGTAAAACTTAATTGAATGCTGTTAATTTTTTATTACTCCTTGACAACTAACAAGTATTTTTTAAATGTCATGTTTGCTTTCAGTATTATGCTAGGTTGATAAAGAACTACAAAGATACAGGGTATCTCTTTTTTTAAGTTGTTCAGACCATTTTGCCCTATGGCCCAGAAGGAGTTAGAGTTTGCTTAAAATTATATACTAGAATACTGCACTATAGTGTAAGTGGAGGGCATAATTAATACATACAAATACATGGATTTATAAACAAACATTTGTATTGTTAAGAGCCATTCTGTGGATGATGGGTAATAATTAATTGCCTTATTGAAATGGGGAAGACACTTGAATCTGGTAAAACAGCTCTGAACCAAGGATAAGGAACATTTATTTTCATTTCTTATTAAGTACCTGGTTAAGATTCAGCTTTGTTTATCAGTTAATAGAAAATAAAAATTTTTTGAGTACACAAAATCAAGGAATACACTAAAATTTTTATATGTCATTTCATTTGCAAACTACTGAAAACAAATATGAACTGGGAGGTGCTATCCTTGTTTATAAATGAAGAAAACTCAGAGAAGTTACGTGAGAAAGAGAGCTGGAACTTAAACTCCGCATTGTCTTCGTTTCCAAGCTCCATGTTCTTAAGCAGAGTGTTATTCAGCTTTTTTTTTTTTTTTTTTTTTTTTGAGTGCACGCAAAATGGAGAATGTGGAAAGAGTATATCTCTGAAGGGGCTCCTCTGGGAAATAGCTCTACCGTTCTAAGTGATTATTAAATTTTAGTCACATTTAAATCATGATTAACATAGGGACTGACTACTGAAAGTAGCATAAGGTCCTTAAAGTATTCTGCAAAAGAATGAAATTACTGTTACTTTGTATTTAGGCGTGAATTACCCTTCACTAAGTCCGCTCATCTCACCAATCCTTGGAATGAACACAAACCAGTAAAGATTGGACGTGATGGACAGGTTTGCTATTTTAATTCTTTTAAAAACACATTTAATCAACACTTTTTAAGACCTTTATTGAAGGATGTTTTAAACTATTTCTGAAAGACTGTGCAGTATTAAGGGAAAATGTTCTTATTTGGAGTTTATGATTACTGTGATTAATGACTGACTAATAAGACCTTCACTAATGTTGGAAGGTTTATATAGCACTTTCATTAATACAGTTGAAGGAAAAGTTTTGAAGAGAATTGGCCTGAGTTTTTATTATATTATTACTGATATTCTGAACTTAGAAATATCAATGAACATCTTTGCTTATGTTTTCTGAATAGAAGGAAGCTTTATAAAAAGATTCGTTATATGTACTGAGATTGTCAAGTCAAATGAAATAAAAAATGTGCAGTTATTTAAAATTCAAATCTTTGACTCTCATAGTTTCTGTAGGTAGTTTTGAACAGAAATAATAATTTTTCACTGCTCATAAGTGAATATATTGGTAGTTGGAGAATAAAACTTAAATTTTAAAATTCCTCAGACTGTTATGCATTTGTAGGTAATGTGATGGATTTCAGTGCATTTAGCAGTTTATGATTATCAAAGTTGTGGCACACACTAACATAACATGTTTTTCCTCCACTCTATTGAGATGGATGCATACCTTTGTCCTGGTATTTCTGTATTTTGTACAAAGACGTAATCTGCAGAGGGCAATTGTCTCAGAATTTTAAGCAATTGCATTTGTATATTTAACTTTGGTGATTCTACACATTTTAGTTTTGCTTATTGGATAGGAAGCAATGTTGAAAAGTTTAAATCTTTCAAGGAGGTTTGTTGGAATCCCATGTGATCGTCAGTTTCAGGAAGGAAACCTCCAAAACACTGTTTTTGTTCTTGTATAACAGGAAAATATATGTTTATTAAAAGTTTCATCTGTTTTCATCTTGTACTCTCCTATTCTAGGAAATTGAACTCGAATGTGGAACCCAGCTTTGTCTTCTATTTCCCCCTGATGAAAGTATTGACTTGTATCAGGTCATTCATAAAATGCGTCACAAGAGAAGAATGCATTCTCAGCCCCGATCAAGAGGACGTCCATCCCGTCGAGAACCAGTCCGGGATGTGGGAAGGTTAGAAACGTTCTTTGGACTGATAATAGGCACATGTATCAGAATAACATGATGGAGGAATGTGATTCGTCAAAAGTTTGTCCTGCGGTAAAGAAGAAAGAGAAAATCCTCAAATCAAGCTGCATGGACTAGTTTGTGGCTTCATTGAGGATTTCACATGGTCACCTTGATCTCAGTCATTTTTCAAGAGGAAAATGGGGATCTTTTCTTATGCAGAAAAATTATTTGCTAAAGAGTATTACCCAGTTTAGATTAGTTGATATTCTAATAATACAATGTATAAAATGGAAATGAGGTAGGCCTTTGTTGCTAAAAACAGGCTAGAAAAGAGGAAGAGGAGGAAGTCTTTATTCACAAAAAATGTTAATATTTTGTAAAAAGCCTTTTCTTGCAGGTGTGTCTCTGGATAAGCCTTATGAGATATGGGACTTTTATAAAGGATCACTAATATTTTTTCAGAAGATGACGCCTCATTTAGAGGATAAAATATTTTAAGTTATTTTGATATTCAAGAGGAGCATTATTGGGACTGTTTCAGATTTTATCACCGTGATGTGTTAACCCCATTGCCAGATATTCTCTAACCTGTACCCAGTGAATTCATACATCTTGCTGAGCTTCTGAAAATAGGTCCTTTCCAAAGGGAATCAAGTGGCCCTGGGAGACCCGGCAACAAACCAAAACGAAGGGCTGTTGCTGTGTCTGTTTACAACTTTTCCAGATGCTGGCAGTACCTGTGGACTTAAAAGTGTTTTTTAGAGGATCGCCATGGTTATTGATCACTGCTTTATGAACTAAACATCATTTTCCAGGAAAAGGGGGTTTAACTTGTTGCAGAATTGGAGAAGGCTTTGCAAAGGACTGAGTTAAGCCCTTCTACCCAACACCTTCCCCTGTATAGATTTGCATACAACTAATCTAAAATATTCTGCTAAAGACTATTGGATGTGTGGTTGATGGGATGAAACCTTTGGTTACGTTTCCTTTTGATGGAAACATCCTGTGGTAGGTACAGATAATCCAACAAGAGTCCCCATTCCTTTGAGCTTAAAAAGGACACTGTCAAGTAGGTAGGAGGAAACCTGGCAGAGCCCCCTTACTTTCTGGCTTAAAAGGACTGAGCACCAAGATGTCTTTTGAAGTTTTAAGCTAAGAGGTTTCCAGTGCAATACAGTACATACAAGTGAAGTTTTTACCTCAGTTTTGCAATGGACTGCAAACTATACTTATTACACCACTACACCTTCTCTCAAGCCTGCCAGGGCCTCCATATATGTATGTGGCTTACAGCTTAAAGTCAGTAGTTGGACTACTATATGAACTGTTACTATCATGTTTTAAACCGGTCGTAAATGCACTCCCCAAACTACAAGAAAGCGGTATGTTTATTTTTTAAACCAGCTTTTAATTTTCTTAGTCTTATTTATTGTAGATGCAACTGTTTTATTCTGTTGGGGGTGGGGTTTGGGGTAATTGCACTTAAGTTTACGTTGAACTTGTGTTGCGAAAGTTAATGAAAATAATTGATACTCAGAAATAGCTGGAAAACTAGTTATGCCAGATTTGACAGTTTTTGGTATGGTAGAGTTTTTTAGACATTAAGGCTAAAAAGATATTTGTTACCTAAAAAATATGGATATTTAAAAATTTTGTGTAGCCCTTTCTTAAATGCTAAGTAAAAACGAAGTGTATTTAATTATGTATTACATTAAACATTAAGACTTACAGAAGGCAGTAGAGGGCAGCACTGCAGAGAGTAAAATTTTACTTCCTAAAGAAAACTTTGAACTCCTTTTATGAACTCTGTTAAAACTCTGCCCTATTACTTCCCAGTTTTATTTTAAGGCATTGTCTGTGGAAGAAATTTCGTTTAATTCCTAAATGTTATTAAATATAGAAACTTACTTTTCATAGTATTAAGAATTTCAGAACTTTCTTGTAAAGTCACTTTTAATAGGTTACCAAATTTTCTGTATGATGATATGCAAGTATAATTGTGTGCAAAGAGAAGAAAAATACTTAAGACATTCTTAATTTTGTTGAGACTTATCCTAAAATGACATTAATAAGTTTAAATATATAGTTTTTAAAGTTATGTATTGTGTAATGATAGAGTATTTTTTCACTTTTTCACTTGAATGGAGACTTTATTTGGGAAAGTGTATTAACTGTTAAATTGGATATTTAAATTAGTTTGAGGGTGGGTCATTCACTTTTGTTTAGAGTACTAAAATGTGCTTTACATATTTTGAGCAGATTCCTCTTTCCAGCTGTCTCATCATAGCATGAGGATTGCAGAGAATATCTACTTCCAGCAGTGTACTTAAGACATTGATTTATAGTAATTTGAGAAAATTTAGAAATTTTAAGATTGTCTACCACAAATTTGAGTGTTGTTTTAAAGTAAATAATGGGCAATTTTTTTGTACTTATTTCTGTCAGAAACTCTTGCTTTGCTATTTGTTCTTCCAGCAGTTTTTGGTTTAATTTCTAATATGTCTAATTTGTGTAGGCGTCGACCAGAAGATTATGATATTCATAACAGCAGAAAGAAACCAAGGATTGACTATGCCCCTGAGTTTCACCAGAGACCAGGTTAATATTTTATAATCCTGCAGATATTTGACTTAAAATTATTCAAAAACAACAAAAACACAAAAACTTCTGTTGTAATTGTGTAGTTGTAAAAGTGCGAAATCTAGGACATGACTACTAAACTTTAGGAAAATATTAATAGTCCTCACCTAGTAGCTCTCTCTCCTTAGGTTATCTGATTTTTCCTAGCGTGACTCATTATCATAATTCTGTTAATTATCTGATTTCACTAATTTATAATTATTGCAAAAGGTTAGGTATAGTTAGGGAAAGCAGTAATCTTACACTTTATACTTTTTATTTCCTATGATATTTAGTATTTCATGTGTTCTATAGCTTTAATAGGAAGTTGAAATTATGCTATATTTTTTAAATAAAAAACTTTGAGTTTGCTTTTAGAGAGGAATGGGAAATACTTTGTAACCTAAAAGCCAGCTTCTCAGTTATTCTTTTCTTTGACGGATTTAAAAAAAGTGTATTCACAAGAAGATATTTAATGTCGCGATACATTTATAAAAATTAGGCAATTTGGAAATTGGTGTTAATGAGCATAACAGCACTGTTACATAACAAGTAGCTTAATAAGCTTTACTCTTCTCCAAAATAGGTGGTACAGGGAATGAAATTGGGTTTTCTTCAGTAACGTGGCCACTCAAATTTTTTGTTTTAATACGCTGAGGCCTTACTAAAAGGTGGTGGGACAATATTTTTATTTCCATGGTTCTTTCATTTAAAGTCTATACCTCTTTATTTTTGCAGTTTTGTTTTTCTTTAAGTTTGCATTTTTAAAAATATCTATGGCTGACCTAGCAAGACTGTGTATGTGTATACTCAGGTAGAAGGTAAACATTTGTTTTAAAGAAATTCTATTGCAGTGTCCTCAAGATAATTCCTTTGCCCTTACTTTCCTTGTGGTGCAGAATGAAGAAATTTTCTATCTAGCGAAAATTGGGGTGTGGATTTAGAAGATCCATACGAAAACCTCTACCAGTTTTATAAGTCTGTGATACCAGTAAATTATTACTTCCTAGATTATCATGTAATCTGAGAAGAAAATCTGAAAATGGAATAATGCAATAATAGTATGACTTTTAATAGCATCACAGTATTCATGGGAAGAATTGAGATGAGTGGTAAGGAAGGTTTAATTATGATGCCATAATGAAAACTATAAATTTCATTTACTAAAATGCTTGATGTTTGAACAGGGTATTTAAAGGACCCACGATACCAGGAAGTAGACAGGTAAGTTTGGTTCACTCTTGCTTAGTTTTGCATTACATTCTTGGAACTAGTTTATGAATTACCTGAATTTAGTTTCACAAATCTTATTCCCAACAGACGATTTTCAGGAGTGCGCCGAGATGTGTTTTTAAATGGGGTAAGCATTTCATTTCATGTTAAAAGTACATAAAATCAAGATCTGATTTATTTTGTAGTGTTGAGTTTTATTTCTATTTTTTATTGATATTATCATCTTTTGTTTTAGTCCTACAATGATTATGTGAGGGAATTTCATAACATGGGACCACCACCACCTTGGCAAGGAATGGTTTGTATTCTATTTTTGTAAATAATTTAACTTCGTTTGCTGTTCTATGTATTTTGATCGCTAACATGAAATATTCTTAATGGTTGCCTATTTAGAGACTAAAGTATACATCTTTGGTAATAAATAATGACATGCTGTTTTTAAACTAAAGACTAATGAATACTTGGATTTGTGTTGATAACAGGCTTCATCGATAAGGGTTATGGCTTATTGTAGGCAGCTAATGGTACAAATGCTGCCTGAGTTCATATCTTACCTTTTCAGTTCTGACCTTGGGCAAGTTTTATAAGTCCATTCTTCATTTCCTTGAATGTGAAACTCAATAAATATTTGTTCATTCTTTGGCTCATCAAAGTAATATTTAGTACCTACTCTCTGCACGGCACTGTGCTTGTTCTGATTATTCATTGGTGAGTGAAATGGGCATTGTACGTATCCTTGTATGGCTTAATATTTAATGGAGTAGTGTCAGTCTCATAGGATAGGTGAAAAGTTAAACTTAAAAATATATGCAAGGTTCAGCATAGCGCCTGGTCCTAATATTTAGTATATTCTCTATATAAAATAAGGTCAATTAAACCCTGTTTCTAGTTTTTAATATTTCTCTTTAAGAAAACTTGTGTATTCTTCTTAGAGTACATTTCAGGATATTGATGATAGCTGAAATATTAATTCCCAAGAAATAAAACACTTGGAAATTTAAATAGTTATTATTTTTTACCCTTAAAAAAAACTATGGTACATAAACACAGTGGAATTCTATGCAGCAGAAAGAAAGAAGGAGCTCCTACCCTATACAACAGCATGGATGGAACTGGAAAGCATTATGCTAAGTGAAATAAGCCAGGTGGTAACAGACAAATACCATATGATCTCACCTTTAATAGGAACCTAAGCAACAAAACAAACAAGCAAAATATAACCAAAGACATTGAAATAGAAAACAGGCTGACAGTAACCAGAGGGGAGAGGGGAGGGAATTTCAGGGGGAAAGGAGAAGGGGTCACAGGAACAAATATAAAGGACACGTGGACAAAAACTAAGGGGGGTGGAAATGGGAGGGAGGTGGGGAGCACTCGGGGGGGTGGGCTGGCATGGGAGTAAAAGATAGAAAACTGTACTTGAACAACTAAAATAAAAAGTTAAAAAAAAAATGCTACCTGTAATGTAGCCTCTTCGTCTGACTTTTGTTTTACTTACAGGCCTATATACAGACAGATGAATTACAATTTATTTTTTAGATTCCATGAAATTTAAAACAAAAATTTAATAACATCTTGGCACTAACAAGGGAAGAAACCTTTGAATTGCCCTTAATCAATTTACAATCAATTTAAAAGTTCATTAGCTACTAGAAGGCTTTTGTTTTTGTTTTTGTTTTTAAGTATAGATGTTTACATCATGGTTAGGAAGACTGATTCTAGAGCCACACTGCTTCATGTTCTGTCCCAGCTTTACCCCCTTATTAGAATGTGATTTTAAGCAAGTTACCTAGCCAGTCGGTGCCTCGGTTTCCTCTTTTGTAAAATAGGAATAATAGTACCTGTTTCATAGGGTTGCTGTGAGAATTAAATGAGACATGTAAAGTGCTTATTAGGACAGTGCTGACAGTGCTCATACATAGTATGTAAGGGTTTGCTATTTCTATTAGTATTTAACCGTATTAAAGAATAAACATGTTAAGTCTCAAAAAATATACAGTTTATTACAGACATATTCTTAACAGGCAAATAAAGGATATTTTGAAGAACCTTTATGCCATCAAAGTAGATGGCTAGTACAGATTAAATATTTGTTTGGGATGGGTGGTTTAGGTAGGGGAATTCTAAGAGTGGTTTGTTTACAAGGATATTTGGTGCATACTTATGGAAGAGGGCTTTTGTTTTCTGGGGTTTTTTTTTTTAGACTCCTTACCCAGGAATGGAACAACCTCCACACCATCCTTACTATCAGCACCATGCTCCACCTCCTCAAGCTCATCCCCCTTACTCAGGACATCATCCAGTACCACATGAAGCAAGATACAGAGATAAACGAGTAGTAAGTGCATGAGAAGGCAAAAGTGCGAGGGAACTACTTAGAATTGTAGAGCATTTAAATGTAGAGGCTACCATGTTATTTTGATTGGTGGATTGTTTCATATTCTTATTGCAAACTGGAGTAATTCACAACTTGTTTATTAAAAATGGCTTATTCCTTTGGATTATTTAAATAGACTAACTACATCTCTTTTATTGATCAAACATTGCTTAAGTTGAGGCAACTCCTACGTATAGCTCTTAGGTAATGTCCTAGGGGTGTGGTATTCTAGGATATTTTGTGTCTTCACTTATTATTGTGTAATTAATATTGCAAATAGGTATTTCTAAGATTTTTGTATGTTCTGACTGACTCAATTAATATTCATAGGATGGATGGTATATATACATTCAGGTAGTTAACAGATAAATTTCCAATCCATTTTGTCATTTGTTTCTGCCAAATTTTGTTAAAACTAGTAACTAAGAGAACTACTTCACCTCCCTATCTCTGAGTTGTAGGATGACGCTAGCAAATAACAAACGTGTTACGATACAGCAGAAGAGTAAATTGTACTTAAATAGTTACTGGTTCTAATAATTTGATATGAAAGCTTTTTTGTCCACTTAAAAAAGAACATGAATGAATGACAGTCTCTAGTTTGAGTTTTTTGTTTTTAAACTAGTGAGGCTGACTTTATTACATGCTGTTCAGTTTTTCCCAAATAGTACTTTTATTTTTAAAAATGAAATTGTCTCCTGGTACTTGTTAGCATACTTCTTTTGTGTGTGAGTTTGATAGCCTTCGAAAGGTAGTTTGGTTGTTGAAATAGGATATACAGTTTGGAATTTCACCCACCAGCCCCTAAACCCTGGTGTGTGTGTGCACATGCGCACGAGATGGAGTTTGCGCTGGGTCAGGTAAACATCCTTTTATCTTCCCACTTAGATGAAGAGTATGCACATTTGAGAGGTGCCCAGTAGTTTCCTTGCCTATCTTTGAGATTCTTTCATCTGTTGTTATTTATTTCCTTATCCCAGTGATTTTCACCTGTTTTCATCTCATGGCACACATAAACTACTAAAATTCTGTGGCATACCAAAAAACATTATAATAGCTATAATTTTGATCAGTTTACAAAATAGTAATAGTAATTACCTATCCCTTTTTCTCCAAAGTGGCTTTTTTTAAAAATTATTTTTTTCATTGAATTTACAAAGTGACTTAAAAAAATCAGATACCTGTGCTTGTATATAAGGATTTCTGGTACCAAGAAATAACCAATCAGACACAACTTTACAATGCAGTGTGACTAATAAGGTACAACTCTGTTATATAATACCTACACATTTATGGTTCAACACAGGGCATTCACATTGGACAGCTGTTTTGTGTTGGCTGTTGTAATTTTTTATTTGACAGTATCGGGGGAACAGCTCAGTGTGCCTGACTAAATAGTCAGGTGTCGCATGTTTTAAAAATTCTGGCAGCACGCCTGTTGTGAAAATCACTACCTTCTCCTAACAAAGGTATTCATCCTTCAGAATCACATCATATTAGGACCTTTAATCTTAATTGAGTAAAAACAATTTGAGAATCCTGGCTAATGCTTATATGATACATATTCATTATATAAAAAGTAATGTAGAATTGTGTTTTTGAATCTTCTATTCTGTATATTTATGTTGACCTTTAAAGAGACTTAAGTTCACTAAGTAAAGGTGAGTTGAGAATTAAGAGGAGAAAGCTAGAGCAGGGGTCAAGCTTAGAATTAGTGACAGTGACAGCTTGCATCTCATTTAGGCAGTGTACTCATCTTTGTCCTCCTCAGCCTTTTGTGTGTTACTGACTAGCTCTTTGTGGGATCCACAGTCTTACCTGAAGTTCTCATTTTCTTAAAATTCTTTCAATTTTAATAACTTATTTGTTTAGTTTGAAAGAAAATCTGTAGTGTGAGAATTCTTAATTTTACCTTAAAAGGATAAGTTGCGTGTTTGTAGCATCAAAGGAGAAAGTTACCAGTAGGATTTACCTGTTACAGAAAAACATTGGTGACATTTAGCATGATCATCAGCATATATGCATGATGTGCTGGACAGTCATTAGTAGGTGATTACTTTGGCCTAAATCTTTTTGGTTTTTTAATATATTTTATTGATTATGCTGTTACATTTGTCCCATTTCCCCCTTTCATTCCCCTCCATCCTGCACACCCCCTCCCACCCACGTTCCCCTCCTTTAGTTCATGTCCATGTGTCATAAGTTCTTTAGCTTCTACATTTCCCATACTAGTCTTGACTTCTCCGTCTATTTTCTACCTACTGTCTATGCTACTTATTCTCTGTACCTTGTACCCTCTCTCCTCCTCTCACTCCCCTGTTGCTAATGCTCCATGTGATCTCCATTTTTGTGGTTCTGTTCCTGTTCTAGTTGTTTGCTTAGTTTGCTTTTGTTTTAGGTATGGTTGTTAATAACTGCGAGTTTGCTGTATTTTTACTGTTCATATTTTTATCTTTTTCTTAGATAAGTCCCTTTAACATTTCATATAATAATGATGTTATATCATTATTATATATAATATAATATATATTATATGATGATGATGATGATGATGATGATGAATTCCTTTAACTTGACTTTATCTGAGAAGCGCTTTATCTGCCCTTCCATTCTAAATGAAAGCTTTGCTGGATAGAGCCATCTTGAATGTAGGTCCTTGCCTTTCATGACTTGGAATACTTCTTTCCAGCCCCTCCTAACCTGTAAGGTCTCTTTTGAGAAATCAGCTGGCAGTCTGATGGGAACTCCTTTGTAGTTGACTGTGCCCTTGGCTGCTTCTAGAATTCTCTCCTTCATTTTAATCTTGGGTAATGGAATTATGATGTGCCTTGGTGTGTTCCTTTTTGGGTCCACCTTCTTTGGGACTCTGAGTTTCCTGGACTTCCTGGAAGTCTATTTCCTTTGCCAGAATGGGGAAGTTTTCCTTTATTATTTGCTCGAATAATTTTTCCACTTGTTTCTCTTCCTCTTCCCCTTCTGGTACCCCTATAATTCAGATGTTGGAATATTTAAAGATGTCATGGAGGTTCCTATGCCTCTCCTCATTTTTTGAATTCTTGTTTCTTCATCCTTTTCTGTTTGGTTGTTTGTTTCTTCCTTCTGGTCCACTCCATTGATTTGAGTCACCATTTCCTTCCCATCACTACTGGTTCCCTGTGCATTTTTCTTTATTTCACTTAGTGTAGCCTTCAGTTGTTCGTCTAATTTGCAACCAAAATCAAGAAGTTCTGTGAGCTTCCTGATCACCAGTGCTTTGAACTGTGCATCTGATAGGTTGGTTATCTCTTGGTTGCTTAGATGTATTGGCTTTGGGGCTTTGATTGTTCTTCCATTTGAGCCACCTTTTTTTTTTTGGTCTGGTTGCGCCTGTTATGTATGAGGGGTGGAACCTTGGGTATTCACCAGGAGGGCAACCCCTGTGCCTGGTTTGTGATGGTGTATGTGGGGGTGGAGCCAGAGAGGGAACAGTGGCTCTTGCTCTGCTCTCTCTTGGATTTCAGTCCCTTCTGCTGCTTCCCACGAGCAACTTGGGCCCTTCTGGTGCTGATTCCTGGGTGGGTGGGCTTGTGTATGTTCTAGGAGCCTTTGGGTCTCTCCAACGAACTCTCCTGTGAGGCTGGGAGTCTCTCCCGGAACCTCAACCCCCACAGGTGTTTTCAATCAGTGCCTTTAGGCTTTATTTCCCAGCACTGGGGCCCTGGGTTACGCTGTCAGTCTTGCTACCCTTTTTTGCCTGGTTTATCTGCACGGGAATGTGGGACCGCAGTCAGCCAGCTGCCTTGCGTGCCTCTTTGGGTCTGCTTGTTGCCACCGCACACTTGGGGTCTGCTAGCTGCCACCTGAGTGCCCTGGTCACCAGCCACCCCTTTTTCCTGCTGCAATCCCTCTCCGCCCCTCTTACCAGTCTGCATGAATGGTTGTTGGACTTCTGTGCAGTTCAGTTTTCTGTCAGTTCTGTTTTTTTTTTGTTGGTTTCTAAATTTTTGTTGTCCTTAATTTTGGTTGTGTGAGGAGGCAGTGTGTCTACCTACGCCTCCATCTTGGCCGGAAGTGTAGCCTAAATCTTATTTAAAGGGATTGAATGGAAAAGTAATTAAAGTTACATTAGGAAACTGCACGGAGTGATTTTTCTAAATGAGATAGATGTAATCCTCTATTGTAAGTATCTAATTAATTAAAACATTAAAATTCTGTTTTTAAATGTCAAATTACTTTCTGTGAATTAATGCATCTAGTGCATTTACTATATTCTTTCTACCAGACAGTAAATAAGTACAGTATAGGGACTCATACATTTTATCCAGTTTTTGACATACCTAAACAATTTCTTACCTTTTCTAGCACGATTATGATATGAGGGTGGATGATTTCCTTCGTCGTACACAAGCTGTTGTCAGTGGTCGGAGAAGTAGACCTCGTGAAAGAGATTGGGAACGAGAGCGGGATCGCCCCAGAGACAACAGAAGAGACAGAGAGCGAGATCGAGGACGTGACAGAGAAAGAGAAAGAGAACGATTATGTGATCGTGACAGAGACCGAGGGGAGAGAGGTCGATACAGAAGATAATGTGCTTTTGGAAGCACTGATTGTTTAAAGATAAAAAAATCTTGTATTTTTTTTTGTGTGTGTTTACAAGTAGTAAATTTATTTTCAGCTGTCTACTTAAAGTTCATTGTGTAGAAGGATTTATTATGACCCTCTTTGTTCCAAGCATGCAGTATAATAAGAACTGGAAAAAACTCAGATCCTCCAAAAAATGCACAGTTGACAATTTGAGTTGACACTTATTGGGGCAGAATGGAACAGTCCACGGATGTAGATATTGATTCATTCTCCGAAAATGTTCATCTACTTACAGTGTGTTCATTCTAGAGTTATTTCTTTGTTTCCTTTTCTTCTTTTGGATTTTAATTAATGACTGCCACGATATTTTTCTTTGATGTGTTTCTAACTGTAGTTGCACACGGTTCAGTAAAAATAATGCTGCTATCAAGTATGCAATTATTGAAGTATGATGGTTTGACTGTATGGCAGTGTTGTAGCAGGCTCTTGGTTTCGCCCTTTCCCTCTTTTTTTAATCTTAAGTGACTTTTTATTTTTCTTCAGTCTTCAATGATGAGAGCAATATTATGAAGACATTGCTATCTAATTTTTAATCTTTTTCAATAAAAAATTCCCATGTTCAGTAGCATGGTTGATGCTATTGTTTAGCCTTCCCTCCAAACTGTAAACATTGGCTTGGAATGTTCACAACTTGCGCGTGTGACAGCAGAAGATAATCCCCATATTCTACATTGCTACTGTTTTGTATAAAATAAATTGGTAAAGATTGACATTGTTGTTTTTCTTTCTTCTCTGGATGCAAGTTTGTTTTTGTACGCATTGGTGGCAAAAGAACACTGAGTTTAGGAGTTGTAGGAGTCCCATTTGCCTTTGTTTTACATGTTTTAGCAGAAATGAAGGACATATACCAATTATATTAAAAGCTTACTTCTTTTTCTAATGTAAGAACTAATGATACACAGTGGAATTATATTGATATTTTGCTTAAGCATTTATTCCTCTGATAACATTTTAGGATCTACGATCTACTTTGGTCAGGGGACTGTTTTTTCTTATTTCAGGCTTTCTGTTCTAGTAACTGTTAATTTATGGGTGTTTTCTACTTTTAAAATTTAACTCTCATAGTTACATATTTTATGTTAACCGTCAACTCCTCCCAACAATAACAAGCCATATAAAATAGAGAATCACATAAGAAAACAGTTTAAGAAAGATTTTCATGCATATCAGTTTCTTGGGTTATACCTGTGTACCAAATCACAATTTTACAGTTACTCTATATTTATTGGTCTGAACAGGGGAACATAGGAACTTCACTCTTGAAAAATTAAAATTATCAGTGTACTGCTTTTATAGTCTTGTGTCATAGTTTTCCCCATGCATTTACTATTAGTAGTTTTATTTATCTATTTGAAAAATAAAGCCTAAGATTTATTAAAAATCTCAAAGTGTGATAGAAAGGAAAGAACAGTTAACCTGGTGGTAGGAAACTGGTTCTATTTTCAGCATTGCCTTTAGTTAAAGGAGTTGCTAGTATGAGGTAAGTCATTTCACTGACATTTTATTTGTAATCAGTAAGTTATACAAGTTAATATCTAAAGATTTCTTTTGTAAGTTCTTAAACTTGGATGAATTTCTAAGATGTAGAGAAATGTTAAAACTGGTAAGGAGTAGTATTTCCTTAAAATAATAGTAATCATAAGAAATTGTGAATCATATTAGGCACTTAGTATGTAAGGGCGCTTGTGCTTCCATATACTAACTTACTTCATCCTCTTAAAACATACTACTTCCTTAAAATTTTTTTTTTATTCTTGCCTGAGAATATGCTGATTAATTTTAGAGAGAGAGGAAGGGAAGGAGTGAGAAGGAAACATTATTTGCCTCTTGTACACGCTCTGACTGGGGACCAAACCTGTAAGGGGCACTCGAGAGGCAACCACACATTGATGTTTCTCTCCCTCTCCTCCTCCCTCCCTCCTTATCCCTCTCTTAAAATAAAATCTTTTTAAAAAAAAAAATAAAACCGTACATGCAACAGCATGGACCGACCTACAGGGTATTATGCTAATTCAGAAAGACATATACCATAGATCTCACTTACATGTGAAATCTAAAGAACAAAATGAAGAACAGGAACAGACTCATAGATACAAAGAACAGACTGATGGTTACCAGAGGGGAAGGAGGTTACAAACCTGTAACCTAGGCATGTATGTGCCCTGACCAGGAATCGAACCCATGAATTTTCGGCTCAGAGAACAATGCTGCAACTGTGCCAAGCTACCTCACTTCATATTTTTAAAGATACGAAGAAGGACCCAGAGAGGCCAATAACTTGCCAAAGATTACAAGTAGTAATTTGATAGATCCAAGATTCCAACCATATTTCAATGTAATTTGATATTTCTAAAGAAGCTACCTCATATCTTGGAAAAAATAGAATATAAATTAATGTTTAAAATGATAGTTCTAGGTTCTAAGGCTATTAAATATATTTCCTTCAAGCTTCCTTACTAAGAAGAGGATTTTCCTAAAGTGTCCAGTCATTTAGATGTTAAACTATGTTTTGTGTTTTGGGTGTTAAGAAGCTTAGTGTCGAGTTAATTTTAAGCCAGTAATTTAATTTTTTCAGTTACAGTTTACATTTGATATTTTGTATTTGTTTCTGATGTACAGCATAGTGATTAGACAGTCATTCTTTACAAAGTGATCTTGATATTTTAAGTTATTACAATATTGGTTATATTCCTCATTCTATATTTTATATCCCCATTACTTTTTTAACTGCCAATGTGGACTCAGTTCCTTCATGTTTTTCACTCATTCCCCACTCAGCCTCCCTCCCTTTTCAACCCCTCAGTCTGTTCTATGAATCAGTTTAAGTGTTTGTTCTTAATGCATGTGTTTATCCAGTTTCCCGACCCCATTTATTAAAGATACAGTCTCCCCTTTGAGTAGCTCCTTCGTCAAATGATAATATATTTGAGGCTTCTCCCTTACCCTGGATTCTCTATTCTGATTTATTGGCTTACGTGCTTATTCTTATGCCAGTATCGTAATTTTGATCAGTATAGTTTGTAATACAGTTTGAAATTAGGAAGTGTGATTCCTTCAGCTTGGTTCTTCACGATTGTTTTGGCTGTTCAAGGTGTTTTGTGCCTCCATACAAATTTGAGGGATTGTTTTTTCTATTTCTGTAAAAATACCTTCAAATTTTTATTTGTATTGTATTTAATGTAGATGGCTTTGGGTAGTATGGACATCCTAACAATTTTTTCCCAAAATGTCTTAATTTTAAAAATTTTCCTTAAGCCTTTGTTTTTCAACTACAGTTTAACATTCAGTGTTATTTTATATTAGTTTCAGGTGTTCAGCATAGTGGTTACATAAGTCTGTGCTTTTCAGAGTGTTCCCCCTGACATTTCCAGTAGCCCCCTGACACCATATGCAGTTATTATAATATTACTGACTATATTCCCTACGCCTGCCCTTATATCTATTGACTATTTTGTAACTCCCAATCTGTACTTACTCCTTTCACCTTCTTCACCCACTTCGGGAACCTCCTTCCCCTCTGGTAACCATCAGTCTGTTCTTTGTATCTATGAGTCTGTTCCTGTTCTTCATTTTGTTCTTTAGATTCCACATGTAAGTGAGATCTATGGTATATGTCTTTCTGAATGAGCATAATACCCTGTAGGTCGGTCCATGCTGTTGCATGTACGGTTTTATTTATTTATTTATTTTTAAGATTTTATTTTAAGAGAGGGATAAGGAGGGAGGGAGGAGGAGAGGGAGAGAAACATCAATGTGTGGTTGCCTCTTGAGTGCCCCTTACTGGGGACCTGGCCCACAACCTAGGCATGTGCCCTGACTGGGAATTGAACTGGCAACACTTTGGTTCGTAGGCCTGCACTCAATCCAGTGAGCTACACCAGCCAGGGCAGATTTCATTATTATGACTGAGTAATCCGTTGTATAAATGTACCACAACCTGCAATGAAAATATGTGTGTGTATTATTTTTAGTTAGTATTTTGGGTTTCTACAGATGTATACCTAGAGTGGAATTGCTGGGTCATAATGTGTGTTCATTTTTAATTTTTCAGGAACCTCCATGCTATTTTTCATAGTGGCTGCAACAGTCTGCATTCCCACTAACAGCGTACTGGGGTTCCCTTTTCTCCACATTCTTACCAACAATTTTTGATTTATTGATAGCCAATCTGACAGGTGTGGTAATATCTCATTGTAGTTCTAATATGCATTTTCTTTTCATACATTCTGTTGGCCATGTGTATATCCTCTCTGGAGATGTGTTTATTCAGGTCCTCTGCTCATTTTTTAATTGGGTTTTCTTTTTGGTGTGTGAGTTCTTCATAAATTTTGTTTATCCCTATCAGATGTCTCATTGGCAAATACTTTTTTCCAATCAGTAGGTTGTCTTTTCATTTTGTTGATAGTTTCCTTTGCAGTGCAAGTTTTAGTTTTATGCTCTCCCATTGTTTTTTTTTAAGTATATTTTATTGTTGTTACAGTTGTCCTATTTTTTCCCTCCCCTTTATTCCGCTTGACCCTGCATTCCTCTTTCCACCTGCCTTCCTCCCACCCCTTAGTTCATATCCATGGGTCATACATAAAAGTTCTTTGGCTTCTCCATTTCCTATACTGTTCTTAACCTCCCCCTGTTTATTTTGTACCTACCATTTATACTTATTCCCTGTATCTTTTCCCTCATCTTCTTCACTCACCCTCCCTGCTGGTTACCTCCATGTGATCTCCATTTCTGTGATTCTGTTCCTGTTCTAATTGTTTGCTCTGTGTGTGTGTGTGTGTGTGTGTGTGTGTGTGTGTGTGTGTGTGTTTAGGTTCAGTTGATATAGTTGGGAGTTTGTTGTAATTTTAGTGTTCATATTTTTGATCATCTTTTTCTTCGATAAGTCCCTTTAACATTTCATATAATAAGGGCTTGGTGGTGATGAACTCCTTGAACTTGATCTTATCTGAGAAGCACTTTATCTGCCCTTCCATTCTAAAAGACAGCTTTGCTGGATAGAGTAATCTTTGGTGTAGGTCCTTGCCTTTCATGACTTGGAATACTTCTTTCCAGCCCCTTCTTGCCTGCAAGGCTTCTTTTGAGAAATCAGCTGATCGTCTTATGGGAACTCCTTTGTAGGAACTCTCCTTTTCTCTTGCTGCTTTTAAGATTCTCTCATTGTTAATCTTGGGTAATGTAATTATGTTGTGTAATTATGTTATATAATTATGCCTTGGTGTGTGCCTCCGTGCGTCCAACTTCTTTGGGAGACTCTGGGCTTCCCGGACTTCCTGGAAGTCTATTTCCTTTGTCACATTGGGGAAGTTTTCCTTCATTATTTGTTCAAATAAGTTTTCAATTTCTTGCTCTTCTTTTCTTTCTGGCAGCCATATGAT
>PVKM010011883.1:0-32551 GCA_004027735.1 Carollia perspicillata | reverse complement strand
TTTTTTTGCAGAAATTGGTTCAAACTACATATTCAGTTCCCAAACTCTTTTTTTACCTTTAATTTTCATTATAATAGTATACTCTTTTTCCAGAAAAAAAATCTTTAAGATAACTAGTGAAGTCCAAAATATTCCAGTCAATCGTTGTCTGGAATTGCGTCAAATCCTACACACACAAGCATCTTGAACTTCCTTTACTTCTTAAAACATCAGGTGCTTCCTTTGTCCCTGGATCTTGCATAGGAATTTCCTCTGGATAGAAACAATACCTTCATCCGCTTATGTCTCCCTTCTGCCCCCCTTCATCTCTATAACTCTTAGCCACCTTTCAGGTATTAGTTTGTGGTATTTTGTCCTGACAACATTCCTATACACAATTTTCTTATATCCATTGCCTTAATGACATCATATTGAGTTAGCCAAAAAAGTACATTTATTTTTTTTCTGTAAAATAAAAGACATTTTTTTTCACCAATAACATTACTGATTTGGATATTTTGAATATGTTGGCTATCTCCCACATGGTATAATGATGATTGTTCTCAATTAATGTCTCAGGTTGATCAGTATCAACTTCAACTGGTCTACCTGACCGTGGAGTATTGTCCAGTGAGAAATCTCCAGCACAAAACTTTGCAAACCACTTTTGACACATTCAATCAGTCACAGCAACTTCTCCATACACTGCACGAATCTTTTTTTTTGTATTTCATTTGCGTTTTTACTTGTGTTGAAATAATAAGCATAACATGCTGACATGTTGTATATTTTCTTCCATCTTCAATATTAAAATGGCTACACAAAATTCACCAATTTTGATTTTTTTTTAAATGCATGTTGATATGACAGCTCTCACAGTACAATCTAACAAATTGTTTCAAATGACATTAAAGACAACTAAATGCTACTAAAGCCATCTTACAGAAAAAAACAAATGAACTTTTTGGCTAATCGAATATTAACTCTAATGATTTTTGGAAATTCTAATGAAATTTCTTGATGTCTAATAATATAATTTGCAAATAATGAAAGTTTATTTATTTCTGATTTATCTTTATTCACTAACCAAAACTTCCAATGTGATATTAAGTAACAATAGTGATAGTGCTCATTCAGCCTCTTCAATACAAGGTTTCTATGACAAACAATAACTTTCTTACCAATAATATAAAAGACTCTGGAGTACATCTGAATTCAAAAGGAAGGATCTTGAGCTCATTACATCTCCCTGAATCAGCTATAAAGACCAACTATGCTTAGGTTTCTTGTTTAATTCACTTGCTCATGACCCAACACAAATCTTTGGTTGAAGTTATTTTAGTAGGTATATGCCAGGCATTCGTTGTTCATCGGTCTTTGAAATAACAATGGTTTTTCTAATCAATGCTCACTCTTAGGCATGAAATCTGGGTTAAAAATGTAAATGATTCAGCCAGGGACTGAAAGACATGGAAATTATTCCCAGCTCCAATGATTCTGTTATGTTCCTCTTCAGATAACTTTCTTCAGGACATCCATTCTCTGAAATTAAAAGATATCTTGTTGGAGTTATGTTCTTTTGCATCTTTGTTGTGGATGATGTTTCCTTGTCTTACAAATCTGTTTGAAAATGGATAGAATAGGCATAAGCTTACCTTTATTCGTAGCAACCACATCCACACATCATTTTACTTGGCTCATGTAATTTATTCTTTATGCACAGACATTACGTCTGCCATTACCCCTCCAATATTTGTGATCAGGTAGAATATTCAGAAGATAGGAGGAGGGTTTTCCCTCTGGTAAAATTATTCCTGCATGAGAACATATATATTTTTCAAGGCTTACAAAATGTGAGGGTTTAACAATAAAATAAATAACATCTTTCATTTCCCGGATACCAAAGGCTCTTCCCACAAGGCCAGCTAAAGTTGTTAGCAAGAATCATAGGGGAAGACATGTCTCCAAATTCTCCCTCAATCCTTATAGTTTTACCACATCTTCTACTTTGTACACAGACTTAATATTGCTGAGTTGTTTGCCCAATATATTTCGGTTAAGAAAAATGTTGTGATATTTGAAAATAAGGCAACAAGGTGAGTCCATAGCTTTTTAATATAACACCAAATCATTAATGGCTCTGTCCAAGAATTATTTAACTAAGGGTTTTACTTATGTTTGACTTACAATTTACTCTTTTTTAAGTATATTGTATTGATTATGTATTATAGTTGTCCCATTTTTTCTCCCCTTTATCCCCACTCCAACCTGCACCTCCCACCATCCAGCATTCCCCCCGCTTAGTTCATGTGCATGGGTTGTACATATAAGTTCTTTGGCTTCTCCATTTCCTATACTATTCTTAACCTCCCATGTCTATTTTATGCCTACCTGTTGAGACCCGCTCTGCCTGGTTTCAGGAATTGTAACCGCCCCCCATGGCTAAGGCTGAGTGAGCGACCTCCAGACTGTGAGCCACTGAGGAAACAAAGCTTATCTCCCTGGCAAGAGTGCTGCCTCTGCCATCTCCAGCCCCCAACACTTGGTCAGTTAGTCAGAGTCTATGGGTAAGACCCCTCAGAGAAGGGGCAACCCATGCCAGACATGATCACATGTGGGTGGCCATCAAGAAAGGACTCAGGGGGGCTGCAGCAAAGTGAGGGCAAAGGACCCTCACCCCCCTGGCTATTTTGACATAACCCGAGTCCCCTTTCCATCTGGGAGAAGCGTTTCCTGGCTCTAATCCACTTAAGCCTAAATCTTGACGGGGAGGGGGTGCAGCCCTCTGCCAGCTAGAGCGGGTTCCGGGGTGATTGGGCACAAGAAAGAATTCGTAAAATCCCGTAAAGGCCTGCTTTGCTAAGAGTGCTTTCGTCCATATGATAAGGGTCGGGGCAGAAAATGAGTATTTCTCCTAAAGTTTTTTGCAACCCCCTTACCTGACAGACACTGACTCAGATTAAGCCCTCAGATTTCTTTGATATGTTATCTATTGTTTGATCCTTGCCACCTGACATTGATTGATGAGCTTTACCTGTATCCCTGTGTGTTATGAACCTAATAAAAGGCCATTGAGGAAGAGGCTCTGGGCCTTTCTCCCTTGAGAGACTAGACCTTTTCCTCCCCAAGCAGATCATGTCTTGGGAGGATTATGTTCATCCGTGGTAGACAGGGGGCCCCTGATGGCGGAGCCCCCTGTAAGGTTTCTTTATGCTTATTAGTCCTTGTAACATTCCCCCCATTTCCCCCTCCCCTTCCCCACTGATAACCCTCCTTGTGATCTCCATTTCTGTGATTCTGTTCCTGTTCTAGTTGTTTGCTTAGTATTTGTTTTTGTTTTTTAGGTTCAGTTGTTGATAGTTATGAGTTTGTTGTCATTTTACTGTTCACAGTTTTTGATCTTCTTCTACTTCTTAGATAAGTCCTTTTAACATTCCATATATTAAGGGTTCAGTGATGATGAACTCCTTGAACTTGACCTCATCTGGGAAGCACTTTATCTGCCCTTCCATTCTAAGTGATAGCTTTGCTGGAGAGAGTATTCTTGGATGTGGGTCCTTGCCTGTCATGACTTTGAATACTTCTTTCCATCTCCTTCTTGCCTGTAAGGTTTCTTTTGAGAAATCAGCTGATAGTCTTATGGGCACTCCTTTGTAGGTAATTCTCTCCTTTCCTCTTGCTGCTTTTAAGGTTCTCTCCTTATCTTTAATCTTGGGTGACTTAATTATGATGTATCTTGGTGTGTTCCTCCTTGGGTCTAATTTCTTTGGGACTCTCTGAGCTTTCTGGACTTCCTAGAAGTCTATTTCCTTCCCCAGATTGGGGAAATTTTTCTTCATTATTTGTTCAAATAAATTTTCAATTTGTTGCTCTTCCTCTTCTCCTCTAGCACCTCTATAATTCAGATGTTGCAGCTCTTAAGGTTGCCCCCAATTTTATTAAGCCTCTCCTCATGTTTTTGAATTCTTATTTCTTATGTCTTAATTCTATTCCAATTGGATGTTTATTTCTTCCTTTTGTTCCAAATTGTTGATTTGAGTCCCAGTTTCCTTCCCTTCACTGTTGGTTCTCTGTATAGTTTCCTTTATTTCACTTTTTATAGCCCTCATTTCTTCCTTCATTTTGCAACCGAGCTCAATCAATTCTGAGTGTCCTGATAACCAGTATTTTGAACTCTGCATCTGATAGGTTGTCTATCTCCTTGTCACTTAGCTCTTTTTCTGGACTTTCGATCTGTTCCTTCATTTGGGCCATATTTCTTTGTCTCAGTGCACCTGTTACATTGTAAGGGGGCAGAACCTTAGGTATTGGCCAGGGCTGGGTAACCCTCTTTGCTATGTTGTGGTGCTGTCTGTGGGGGAGGGGTCCAAGAGGGAACAATGCCACTCACTCATCCCACTGTAGCCTCACTTTCAAAGTCTTCTGTGAGATGGGGAGTTTCTCCCGCCTTTGAAACTCCACCATATTTTATAGCTAGAGGTTTCGAGTGTTTAGTTTCCTGGTCTGCCAGCCCCGCCTTACCCACCGGGTCAGCCAACTTGCCACAGGTCCTCTCAGCCCGGCTTCCTGTCTCCACCCCTCCTCCTGGTCTGGATGAATATTTCTTTAACTCCTTGGTTGTCAGAGTTCCATGCAATGTCATTTTCTGGCAGTTCTGGGTTTTTTATTGTCTTTAAATTGGTTGTTCTCCTTCTTTTGGTTGTGCGAGGAAGCAAATTGTTTCTACCTGTGTGTCCATCTTGGCTGGAACTCTCCCAAACCTGTTGACTTACCATTTACTGTTGATGTGCTTGCTTCAGCAGCACATATACTATTTACTCTTGATTAGGGACTAGAGTCTGTGAGATTTGGTTTTAATATAGATTCCTCTCTATAAGTAAGGTAAACCCAATGGTATGGTTATGTTTGTTACCTGTAAGTACATACACAGGTTCTTTTCCTTAAATGTGTGTGTGTGTGTGTGTGTGCGCGCGCGCGTGCATGGTAGAATTCAGTAGGTTGCATCAGGCCAATGTTCCAAATGAAACAATTATAAAAAATGGTTAAGTGACAATAATCACATTTTTTAAGGCATCAGGGTGATGTGGAAGCACAAAGGACTGGATAATATTCCAGAGACGAGAGAACCCTATATAATAGGCTTTTGCTTGCAAACAGTTTCCTTCCCTGAGAAAACTGACTAATTCTGGGCTTGGGTTAAGGATTGGACTTGATGCCGATAAAGGGACTAATGTCGGTGAAAGAAAACCAGTGGTTCTTTGGGTAATTGTAGAGGCTGGCATGACAGATTGGAAATTTGAGGATCCCATACAAATACTAATGAAAAGAAAGCTAGATGGAGTGGCAATATTACTATATTACTATCAGAAAAGTGGACTTCAGAACAAAAGTATTTCCTGGGATAAAGAGGGAATTTACATAATGATGAAAGGATCAATTCATCACAATACACAAAAAATGCTAAGTGCACATATATTAATAACACATCTTCAGAATATACAAAGTAAAATCTGATAGAATTGAAAATATATAGACAAATCCCAAATTCTGGTTGATAATTTCAACATTTTTTTTCTCTGTGACCAATAAAAGAATTGGACTAAAAAATCAATAAAGAATTAGAAGAGCTGAACAACATTGTCAACCAATTTTACTTCATTAATGTTCATAAAACATTCCATCCCCCACAGCAGAATAGTCATTATTACAAGAAAATATGAAACATTCACCAAGATAGATAATATTCTGGGCCATAAAACAAGCAACAGCACATTTAGAAGAATTAAAGGCATACAAAGTATGGTTTCTGGTCATAACAGAATTAAAGCACATAGAAAGATTTTTCAAAAAAAAATCTATTTTTGTAATTGAAAAAACTCCTCTAAATAACCAATGGGTCACAGATGATATTGCAAAGAAAATTAGAAAATATTGGGAATTAAATGAAAGTGAAAATATGATATATTAAAACTATCAAAGGCCATCAGGAACAACAAGGTGGTGGCAAGGTTCATCTTCAGTAGTTTTCCAGACCAAGCAGCTCTGCTTGGTGCCAGCAAAGGAAGGTGTGCACTGGGCCTTTTCCTGTGGCAGTTGGCTGCCAATGGCTGCGGGCATTATGATAGATTCAGCCTTAGGAAAAGGAGTGCATTGGCTAGTTCTTCTGCTTGAGATGCTAAGGCAGCCATGGCTGGTCATCTGATAAGTAAATTAGTTGCAGAGAAATTGACTATCCCTTGGAATAATATTCCTTTGCAAATAATTGCAAAAGGAAAAGCAGTTCTTGCAATAGTCTTATTGAATCCTTACCTCAATTTCAACTTAAATATCTCTCATCAAGGGGACTATGTTTTACATGCTGCTGAATATGAACTACAAGTTAGGATTGATAGAATCAAAACTAGTTTTCCATGTCATAGTTCAATTTTAGAATTCTTTCATATTCTGAAAAAGTTTACCAACAAAGAATAAAAAACAATCAGAACCATTAAGGATAAATAGCTCAGCTGGGTATGTTTTATAGGAATTGGGTACTGAAAGAAAGCTTTATAAAAGCCATAAGTGTTGGACCAGGATTCGAATTACAACAACTTTGAATTTAATATATTCCTATTAAACCTGTAGGTAGGCCATGTTTATAAAAAACACATTTGTTTCTGGATAGAGAAGAAAAAATGGGCATTTGAGGAAGGCAAAATAGAAGAACACCATTTTGTTGAAGTAGCTCTTAGGAAACCCAATGAACCTAGACATTAGGAGCTTCATCTCAAGACAATTCTAAACCACCCCAGAAGCAGTTTACTATTCTTACCTGCAATGAGTTAATGTCATCTATTCCTATTGTAACAAGGGGAATCTGGCCAGATCACTGAGCAGAGCAGAGGGATACCCTGTGTGGGGGCTCCACCCGCAGGGACCCCTCCTCCCCGACCGCCACAGATGAGAATAAGTCTACCAAGACAAGATCTGCTTGGGGAGGAAAGGTGACTAATCTCTCAAAGGAGAAGGGCCTAGAGGCTTTTCCTCAATGGGCTTTTATTGGGTTCAATTTGCACAGGAATACAGGTAAGCTTATCAATAATTGTCAGGCAGTAAGGATCAAACATTACATAATGTTCAAAGAACTATGAGGACTTATTCTGAGTCAGTTAGCTAAGGGGCTATAAAATTCTAGGAAACAAACTCAATTCCTGCTCAGACCCTTATCAGAAAATTGAGAGCATTCTTAGCAAAGCAGGATTCACAGGATTTTATGCATTCTTTCTTAGGCCTGATCACCCCAGGGAACCCACCTTTTCCAGCACAGGGCTGCACCCACCTCTGGCATTGTTTCAGGCTTAAGCCAGGTAGGGCGAGTAAGGCAGCCAAGAGACTAGGAGACTTCTTACAGACAGAATGAGGATTCAGGCTATGTCAAAGTCAAGGGGTGAGGGTCCATCCCCCCCTTTTTCAGTAGTCTCCCAAGTCCTTCCCTGAAGGCCCTCTCATGACCACGCCTGTCTTAGGTCATCCCTCCCTTGAGGAATCTTACCTGTCATTGGCTAACTAGTCATGCATACTAGTCATGCACTGGGAGCCAAGCAGGGTGAAGTAAAGTGGGCAGAGGTGGTGCTCCTGCCAGGGAGATAAGCTTTGTCTCCTTAGTGGCTTAGGGTCTCAAGGTCTCTTACTCAGCCTTAGCCCATGGGGGGTTCTGAAACCAGGCAGGGCAGTTCCCAATAATGCCCAAGGTGAAATGAAAGGCTGCACTTTCTGAAGTGAGGGAGGGGTTTCAGGAAAACCCAAAGCAGTAGATTGAAGCCAAAGCTGGCATGTGACTCCATACCCCCAGATGAGGGTAAAAAAACAGTACATGATCCCCTGCTCTGGGAAGGGATACCGTGCCCCTGTGCAAGGCTAAAAGCTCTCCTACCCACTACTCATTCATGGTGGCAGGAGGAAGTGCAAAGAGGCTGTGCAGGCTGTCCTGCAGTGATGGATTCCAGCCTGGATTGGCTGGCAAGTTGATTGCTCCTTCAGCACGAAGGATTTAGGAGCAGAAGATTTAAATGAAGAGTGTGGAGTCTCAGCCCTTTTTGCATTCCCCTCACTAACCCCATCAGAGGCCAGCTGACAGAGGCCAAGTCCAGCACACAGGATCTGGCCTCACTAATTGCAGGCTCAGAGATGCTGCAGCTCCAAGCAACTTGGCACAGGTTCCAGACCACTCCCATTCTCTCACTTTGAGAGCAGCACACAGACATACGGGCTGGAAAGTTCACCAGCCTCAGGGTGTGAGCATCCTTGATTGCTGGGGCCCATGGATGGAGGCCCTGCATGATCAGCTGCAGTGATCTGGCAGCATGCCCTGACCCCAGGAGAGGGAAGAGGCTGTGGAGAGGCAATAGAGGTGCTGGCCCCACAAGTGTGCACTCCAGAAAGAAAGGGAGCCTGCAGCGGGAGAGCCAGAGACCCCTTCACATAACAGCCTTGGGCTCCGGAGAACAGATAAGAATGGAGCGGCGTGTCTGGACACTGACTGTTTCTGGGGATGGCTGGCTTCTTTCTGTGTTTTGTGGAAATTGGTCTGGAACTGGGGATCCTCAGCTCCCCAAACTTGGGCAACATTTTAATAAAGGCCTTTGCCCTTCCCCACCATGTTTGTGTTATGGTATTTTGCAGTGTATAATGCACACTTTTTGCCCGAACTTTTGAGGGAAAAACAAGAATGTGCATTATACATGGGTAGTACTAATTCTGTATCTATAGAAATGGTTTTAATTCGTTTATGCATTAAAAGTATAACTCTAGAAAGCAATAACGATATACATATGCAACTAATACCCTGGAATATGATCATTGGTTTTGTTTCTAAATATAAATAAATAAATAATTGAATTTAAAAATTAAAACGAAAGATTTTTTTTTCCTTGAAAGTTTGGGACAAAAACATGTGTGTGCCTTATGCACGGGAGCACATTATACATGACACGGCACAGTATATTTGTGTTTGGCAGCAGGAGGTCGAATCCCACTGTGTTTGGTAAGGCTATGACCCCTGAGGATCCTTCCTTTTGGGACCGTTTGCTTCACAGAAGAAATTACAATACAAAATAGTACAAAGTCATGATATGATAAGTGACAAAGGGAAATGAAAACTGTTTGTAATACTCTGTATATTCTCTAAAAAAATAAATGTCTGGTACTATCAAATTCTATTCCATGAAACAGTTTGAAAAAGAAAAACAATTTTTCCTATTTAAAAAGCATACTCCCAATTCAAGACAGCTTAGTAAAATGTGGTTACCTTTTCCTCCTCCCAACAATCACATTGAATTAGCAGAAAAAATAGAAAAAGGTGGTAGAACCTTAAGTGATACAGGCAGACCTCATTTTATTGCACTTTGCTTTACTACGGTTCAAGTGTATTGCACTTCACAGGTTGTGAGTTTTACCAGCAAAACTACTATGCCTAACTTTATGATGGTAGTCTAGAACTGAATCTGCAATATTTCTGAGGTATGGCTCTACATGCTTATTTGTATAGAATACAGAAAATGCAAATATGCAAAAAGGAAACATTTAAATTCCTGTCTTTGAGAAATAACTATATCAGAGATAACTATTTCTAAAACCTTTTTCTTGGCAAATGAGTTCATGTAATGTACTTATTTTTTAATAAAAAATGAGAACATGCTATTTTGTAACTTTTTCCTCTTAAATGCATATCTATGTTCATAAATAATTCTGCAGCAAAACATTTACTGTCTCTAAAGTATTCTATTGTATGGTTAATATCAGGTAAGATGCTTTTCGCCAGAGGTAACAGTGTCCAAATATAATTGACTAAAGTAACCAAGGACATTGATTATCTCATATAACACACAGTTGAGAGGTGTCATTAAAGATACTTTTTTACCTCTGCTTCAGTTTGTTTTGCGGTTTGTTTCATGGTCATGAGAGCTGCTGCTATAACTTCTAGCTTCACATCTTAATAAAATTACATCTGAAAGTCAAGAAAGGCTGCTTTCTTTTCTCACATCTCTGTTTTGTCAGCAAGCAGTGACAAAACATTTCCCACGAGTCCTGGGAAGATTTCCTCTCATTTTCCCTTGACTCAGATCACATCCCTCAGAAAGCCAACTGTTAGACTCTCTGGGAAGGAGACTCTTAGTAAGGAAAAAGCTACAGCTAGGTGGAAAAACGGTGTAGAGGGGAAGCTACTGTTTGCCGTAAGGGAGGTGTCCCACAATTTGCTCGTTATTTTTTTGTTAGACCTTTTGATTGTTTACTGTAAGCAGTGGTTCAGTTAATACCCCTGTAACCACATTTTGAGGTTTATGCTTAATTATGTCATTGAGAAAGTTTCTGGGTGTGGAATGCTTGGTTCAAAGGGATTAAACTTTCTTAGAGCTTTGGTAAGTATTACTCTCGAAAAAGCAAATTGCTCCAAAAAAAAAAAAAAACCAAACCAAAAAACAACAACAAAAAAGAAAAAGCAAAGTGTTCTCAAAAAAGACTGTGCAACTTACACTTCCACGTAGTTTTATGTGTATGACCACCCTCTCACCCCCTACCTGCATATTCCCTGGTAAACTATAGACACTACATTTTTAAAAGATTTAATCTGTGCCAGTATAAGTGAACAATAGTCCCTTGTTTGTTTAATTTCTATTTTTATCATTTTAATGAGGTTAATATTTTGGTGGTGTTATTAGTTATCTGTATTCCTTTTTTAATGGGCTGCTAGTTCATTGTCTTTGCCTGGTTTTATTTTAATAAATAGTACTTAATTTAAATTGTAAACATAATACAAAAAAATGCCAAGACCATCATATTAATGTCAGATTCTATTGTATGGCTATAGTGTGGGCCTTGGGGAGTTAGTCTTGTTATTGTTTAATATAAAGAGGTAAAATAATTTTATCATTTCCATTACTAAAATTGAAAGTTGTGTGTGAATTGTATACAATTAGATATTTTGCTTATTTTAAAAAAATGGAATGTTTTGGAAACTTAGATGGAGGCATAGGTAAACATGCTTCCCCTCCTCATGCAACCAAAAAAGAATACAAGAATTATAACAAAATGTCAAAATAAATAATATCCAGAACTGTCAGAAAAATCAAACCATATTGAAGTCCATCAACCAAGGATTTAAAGAAGCCACAACCATCTAGATGTGTAGGAGGGAAGCGGTGGGGAGATGGGGCAAAGAAGCGAGGAGACACAGTGTGGTGCAGAGAGGAGGTGGTGGTGGTGGTGGAACGGGCACAGGCAGTTCCACATTCACGTGTGGTGGGTAAAAATCAGGAGGGCTACCTGGGAAGTGAGCCATCCCAGGCCCAGGACAGACTGCAGAGACCAGGGTTCCAGTGCCAGGAAGATAAATCCCCAAAATTTCTGCCTATAAAAACCAGTGGGGGTTAGGGTAGTGGAAGAAATTGCTGGATTTTCAGGAAACTTCACTTAAAGAGCCCACATGGTGTTAAAATGTACACAAACCTACCCTCTCAGGGATTTAATGCCAGAGCAACAGCTGGACGGAAACCAGTCACACACAGGGACTGGGTGAAGTGACTGGAAAAAGGGTGAGTGTCGGGCAAACCCCCACAAGCCCAGCAGCAGCGCAGTCCCCTCTCTGATCCCTCCCCCTACACAGAGCAACAAAGCAGTGAAGCAGGTTGCCACATCATGGTCATTACCTAAGCCTCTGCCCCACAGAATTTACAGGTGCGTTTTACAGTGAGTCAAAGCAGCTCTATGGAATACAAAGGACAAACACAGGGAGGCTGCCAAACTGAGAAGACAAAGAAATATTCCCCAAATGAAAGAACAGAACAGAACTTCAAAAAAGAACTAAATGAAATGAAGATAGCCAACCTATCAGATGCAGAGTTCAAAACACTGGTGATCAAGATGCTCAAAGAACCCCCTGAGTGTGGCAACAACATAAAGGAAGAAATAAAGGTTACACTAAGAGAAATAAATAAAAATCTACAGGGAACCAACAGTGAAGGGAAGGAAGTCAGGGCTCAAATCAATGATATGGAACATATGGGAAGAAATAAATAAACATTCAACCAGAACAAAAAAAAAAGAAACAAGAATTCAAAAAAAAAGCAAGGATAGATAAGAAGACTCTGGGACATCTCCAAACGTGCCAACATCTGAATCATAGCGGTGCCAGAAAGAGAAGAGGAAGAACAAGAAATTGAAGACTTATTTGAAAAAATAATGGAAGAAAACTTCCCTAATGTGACAAAGAAAATAGACTTACAAGTCCAGGAAGCACAGAGAATCCCAAACAAGTTAGACTCAAAGAAGACCTCACCAAGACACATCATAATTAAAATGCTAAAGGTTAAAGATAAAGAGAGAATCTTAAAAGTAGCGAGAGAAAACCAGAGAATTACCTACAATGAAGTACCCATAAGACTATTGGCTAATTTCTCAAAAGAAACGTTGCAAGCAAATGGGGACTGGCAAGAAGTATTCAATGTGATGAACAGCAAGGAATCCAACTTAGGTTACTCTACCAGCAAAGCTATCATTTGAACAGTAAAGTAACAACAAACTCACAACTATCAACAACTTAACTTCAAAAAACTAAAACAAAAACTAAGCAAACAACTAGAACAGGAACAGAATCACAGAAATAGACATCACATGGAGGGTTTTCAGTGGGGAGGGGGAGGGGAAAAATGGTGGGGAGGTACAGGGAATAAGAAGCATAATTGGTAGGCATAAAATACATGCAGAAAGCTTAAGAATGGTATAGGAAACAGAGAAGTCAAAGAACTCATATGTACAACCCATGGACATGAAGTAAGGGAGGGGAAGGCTGGAGGGTTGAGGGGTGCAGGGTGGAGGGGGATTAAGGAGGGAAAACTGGGAAAACTGTAATAGCATAATCAATAAAATATACTTCAAAAAAAAGAAATGTCAAGTGTAGATGTCTTTACTGGCAAATTCTCCCAAACACTTAAGAGAGAAATAATACGTATCATACACAACCTCTTTTAGTGAATAAAGAGAGAACATTGCTTCCTAATTCATGCTTCCTAACTCATTTTATGAGACCAGCATAACCCTGATATAAATACATAATAAGAAAATTAGAGAACAATACTTCTTATTAATGGATATATGAATTCAAAAAATATTAGAAAATCAAATTCAAGGAATATATAAAAAGGATAATATGTCATAACCACATTGGCTTATTTTAGGAATAAAATTTTGAAAGTTAATTAATATAATTCTCCTCATTAACATATTGAAAGTGAAAAACCATATGATCACCTAAACATATACAAAAAGTCATCCAATCAAAACTAGGAATAGAACCTCTTTAATGTAATTATGTTTATATACAAATAGCCTACTGTTAACATATTGAATGGTAAAATGTTGAGTGCTTTCTTCCTGAGTTCAGCAAAAATTCAAACACATTTCTTTTATTACTTCGATTAGTTGTTAGGACTATATGTCCTAATTAGCTCAACAAGGCATGAAACAAGACTTACGAGTTATGAATATTGGAAAGGAGCATGTGAACTGTCATCCCAGGTGATATGGTTGTAAATATAGAAAAACTCAAAGAATGCATACACTATTAAAATTAATAAATGAACTTAGCTAGGTCACTAAAGTCAATATATAAAATATATTTTATTTTTAAGTACTTACTAAAACAATCCATAAATAAAATTTTAGAAACAATACTATTAACAATAGCTTTGAAAAACTTCTAATATCTAGGAACAAATCTGATAAAAGACATGCAAGCTCACTAAACTGGAAACTATAAAACATTTTAGAAAAATTTTAAAAGATCTAAACAAATAGATATACCACATTCATGGATTTGGAGACTCAATATTGTAAAGCTGTCAATTACAACAAAATTCATTTATTGATTTAGTGTGGTCCCAATCAAGATCCCAGCAGGTCTTTCTGTTGAAATGTATTATAGAATTATTAAAATTATATGGAAATACAAATAACATGTAATAGCCATGAAATCAGGAAGGAGAAATTGTTGGAGAATTTACAATATCAGATATCAAGATTTAGCATAGAGTTTGCTGCAATGATATATAAATAGAACAGTGGAAGAGAAGAGGGAGTACAGAGATCAGCCTGCACATCTAAAGAATGGGACGAAAGTAGGTTTACAGCTTTCTGCATGAAAAATAATATAATAATTAATAAATAATAATACAAGAGTAAACTCTGTGTTTAGCATACTCACAACTGTAACCATGCCTTGCCCCACCCTGTACAGTAACCTGATGTACAACAAGAGCGCCACTGCAATTTCGTGCTAATAATATCTTTTTCTTTCAATAAATGATGCTGGAGCAACTGATTATTCATGTGGGACAAACAGACTTTCACCATATGTTATACCATTTACAAAACGTAATTCCAATTAGATTATAGGCCAGATATGAAAGAAAATCAGCAATTGTCTAGTACAGGGATCAGTACATTTTTCTCTTTAAAGGACTAGATAGCCAGTATTTTGACTTTATGGACTACACTACATGGTTTCTGTTTCAACTATCCAACTTCTGCTGTCATAAACACAAAAGCAGCCATAGATGAATGGGAATGGCGGTACCCCGATAAAAATTTATATACACAAAAAACCTGGCTGACCACATGGGCCATAGTTTCCTGACCCCTGTTTCAGAAAACAACATAGAAGAATAATTTTATGACCTTGAGGTAGGCAGTTATTTCTTAGTAAATCCCCAAAAGAAAACATGAACCATAAAAGAAAATATTGATACATTAATGTTCTGAAATTCTATGATTAATAGACGCAAAAATGTGGGAAACAACAAGACATAGCCTATAAGAAGATATTTGTGATATATATAAAATATATATCTATGTACGTATATACATTTATTGAAGAAGATACAAGGTACAAGAAACAGTGTACATAGGACAAAGATGCCTCTGTCCCCTTCAAAGTAGGCACCTTGGGACTTCACGCAGTTCTCCCAATTGCCATTAGCCATCCCATTGTATTTTCCTGAATCTCATTGATGGTATGAAATCTCTTCCCTTTCAAAGTGATTTTAGTTTGGGGAAAAGCCAGAAGTCACAGGGCACCAAACCTGGGCTGTAGGGGGGCTGAGTCACCTGGGTGAGATGATGTTTTGCCAAAAAACTCTACTTGAGACATTATACCTGAGTGGGTGTGTCATTGAGAGGAAGCTGCCAATCACCAGTTGTCCATAGCTGTGGCCTCCTGAATATTCCGAATAGTTCCTGCAGAGGAATATTCAAACCCAATGCAAAATTTAGTGCAGATTTGTTGCTCTACTTAATCAGTCATTTTGAATACACCAGCCACACAGAACACATGCTCACTCAATGGCATCTACCACCCCCACTGACTAGTACAGTGAAGTCATCACTATTCACACATGTGCATTCCAGTCTACTCTCCTTGGCTGCTAGGTTACTTTGATGTCACACAAACCGTTCTTCTTATATTTACAGTGGCTGGACTTTTTCTGGACAGACCTTGTATACTGCCTATATATCCAACAAAGAACTCATATGTACAATATCTAAGAAACACTAACGAATCAGTAATGAAAAGATAAACAATAGATATAAACCGCTCAGACAAAATGAGCAAAAAACTTGAGCAGGCATTTTACAATGGAATATGGTAGGGAATATCACTGTGGACATAAGTGTATGAAAAGATGTTTCATATGATTAGCAATCTGGAAAATGCAAATAAAAATAAAACCACAATGAAATACTAGTGCACACTCATCAGGATGACGAAAATGAAAAAGACTGACAATACGAAGCGGTGGTCAGAATATGGAGCAACTAACTGGCACTTCCATATATTACTAATGAGAGTCTAAATTGTTAAAATCATTTTGAATCACTGGAGTCTGCTAAAGATCCCCCTATGACCCAGCAGTTCCAATACTAGATATGTAAGAGAAATACATGAATATGACGCATAAAAGACATTTACAAGGTTGTTCATAGCAGTTTAGTTCATAATAGCCCTAAATTGGAAATTACTCCAAATGTTTATCAACAGGAAAATGGATAAATTGTGATACATTTCTACAGTGGAATACTGTAAGCAATAAAAAGGACTGATAACATAGATGATCAGACATGATATTAAACTGAAAAGGTCCATCATAACTATATGATTCTATTTCTATGAGTTTCACAGACAAAATAATGTGTGGCAGTGGGTACAAAGGAAGAGCACAATAAAGCATTGTGGAGAGCAGAAATAGCCGAAGTCTTGATCTAGATAGTGGTTACCTGAGTAGTATAAATGGGAAAAATTCATTGGGCTGTATAGTTATAATTTGTGCACTTTAGTGTCTGTATGTTAAAACTGAAAGAAGCTTTAAAAATCATAGAAGTTTACATGAATATATTTTTACTGAAAGTTTAAAAAACACTGAAATACAGAGAGTAAAACATTAATCCTACCTTCATTTCCTGTCCCCCATTTCTGCTGTCCTTCCTAAAGAAAACCCTTAACCAAGCTCACTTCCAAATTATTTTGTATCTACTTACATGCATAAATACATGTACCTGTATGTATAACATTAAAAAATACATGGTCATGCTGTACAACGGTTCCATAATTTTATTTTTACCCCACTGCAATACATCTTGCAGCTCTTTCTATGTCTAATGCAGATAAGCCTCATTTTTCACAGAGGTATAATATTCCATAGCATCAATGTAAAATGCCAAGGCAATAAAGAGTTCCAGCCAAATTGGAGGCATAGGTAGAAACCCTTTGCTTCCTCCCACAACCAGAAAGAGGATGACAACCAATCTAAAAACAATACAGCCAGAAGTGGCAGAAAATCAAACTGCATGGAACTCCGACAATCAAGGAATTAAAAAAACAGTCAACCAGATCAAATAGACCGGCAGGAGGGAGACAGGCAGACTGAGAGAATCCAAGGCAAGGCAGCAGACTGTGAGGGTGGGGCTGGCTGAATGGGAAACCGAGACTCAGAGCTGACTGTGGACAATGGCAGGGGTTGTCAGAGTGGTAGAAACTCTCAGTTTCATTTGAGAGTTTGTTGGAAAGTGGGGCTGGAGCCCAGGAAGCGAGCTGCATTGTTCCCTCTTGGACCCCTCCCCCACCAACAGCACCGCACTGCAGCAAAGAGGGTTGCCCCACCTGGTTGAATACCTAAGGCCCTGCCTCCCTACAATATAACAGGTGCACCAAGACAAAGATATATGGCCCAAATGAAAGAACAGAGCAAAACTCCAGAAAGAGAGCTAAGTGATGAGGAGATAGCAAACCTGTCTGATGAAGAGTTCGAAACACCGGTAATCAGGATGCTCACAGAACTGAGTGAGCTTGGTCACAAAATTAAAGAACAAATGAAGACTACCCAAAGTGAAATAAAGCAAAATATTCAGAGAACCAACAGTAACAGGAAGGAAAACGAGAATCAAGTCAATAATTTGTAACAAAAGGAAGAAATAAACATCCAACTGGAAAAGAATGAAGAAACAAGAATTCAAAAAATATGAGGAGAGGCTTAAGAACTTCTGGGGCAACTTGAAACATTCCAATATCCGAACTATAGGGGCGCCAGAAGGAGAAGAACAACAACAAGAAATTGAAAATTGATTTGAACAAATAATGAAGGAAAACGTCCTCAATCTGGTGAAGGAAATAGATTTCCAGGAAGTCCAGGAAGCCCAGAGAGTCCCAAAGAAGTTGGACCTGAAGAGGAACACACCAAGACACATCATCATTAAGCTACCCAAAATTAAAAATAAGGAGAGAATCTTGAAACCAGTAAGAGGAAAGGAGAGAGTTCCCTAGAAAGGAGGGCCCATAAGGCTATCAGCTGATTCCTCAAAAGAAATCTTACAGCAAGAAGGGGATGAAAAGAAATATCCAAAGTCATGACAGGCAAGGACCTACATACAAGAATACTCTCTCCAGCAAAGCTATCATTTAGAATGGAAGGGTAGATAAAGTGCTTCCCAGATAAGGGCAAGTTCAAGAAGTTCATCTTCACCAAGCCCTTACTATATGAAATGTTAAAGGGACTTTATCTAAGAAATAGAAGATCAAAAACTATGAACAGTAAAATGACAATAAGCTTACAACTATCAACAACTGAACCTAAAAGAAAACAACAACAATGAAAACAAAAACTAAGCAAACAACTAGAACAGGAACAGAATCAGAGAAACAGACATCATATGGAGATGGGTAGTGAAAGAATGGGGGGAGGTACGAGGAATAAGAAGCATAATTGGTAGGCATAAAATAGACAGGGAGAGGTTAAAAATGGTATAGGAAACAGAGAAGTCAAAGAACTTATATGTACAACCCATGAACATGAATTAAGGGGGGAATGCTGGAGTATTAGGGGGCTCAGGGCAGAGGGGGATGAAGGAAGAAAAATTGGGAAAACTGTAATAGCATAATCAATAAAATATACTTTAAAAAATGCCATGACTGGTGTGGCTAAATGGATTGAGTTCTGGCCTGTGAACTAAAGGGCCACTGGTTCGATTCCCAGTCAGGGCACACACCTGAGTTGCGGACCAGATCCCCAGTAGGGCACACGTGAGAGGCAACCACACCTTGATGTTACTCAACCTCTCTTTCCCCCTCACTTCCCCTCTCTAAAAATAAATTAATAAAATTATTTTTAAAAATTGGGTTGGACAAAGTTTTTTTAGTTTTTTCCCAAAGATGGCTTTAGCAGCTCTTAGTTGTCTTTAACTTCATTCAAAACAATTTTGTTAGAGTGTATTGTGACAGCTGTCATAGCAGCATGCATTTAAAAGAAAACATCAAAATTGGTGAACTTCTGTGCAGCCATTTTAATATTGAAGTTGGAAGAAGATATGCCAAATTTTTGGTGCATTATGCTTTATTATTTCAAGAAAGGTAAAAACACAAATGAGACACAGAAAAACTTTGGGCAGTGTATGGAGAAGGTGCTGTGACTGATCAAACATGTCAAAAGTGGTTTGTGAAGTTTCTGGTTACTATTGGCATTTTGGCCAAATAATTCTTTGCTGGGGGGGATGTCTTATGCACTAGAAGATGTTTAGCAGCACCCCTGGCCTCTACCCACTAGAAGCCAATAGTGGGAGATAGCCGACATACTCAAACTACCCAAATCAATAAAGTTAAGAGTGAAAATGAAAATTGTGTGTCTTTTACCAGCCCTACATGAAAATACCTAATTTATCACACTTTTATAAGTGCTAGATATTAATCTTTTCAAATTTTTCCAGTTCCAAGGGTAAAAAAAATGCGTTTCGCTGTTATTTAAACATATATTTCTATTCATCATTGACATTTCTTCTTAATGAAGTATTTATATCCTTTGCACATGTTTCTATTAGTTTGTGTTTATGTTTTTTTTATTAGTTTTGGTGTTTATTAAATATTATATATATTTTAATATAGAAAATATGTATCTAATATATATGTAGAAAATATTTTCTCCTGCTTTGCCATCTTTAACTTTTCTTTTTCTCATGTCCTGTGATTGGATAGGACTGTCAAAACAATATTGAAAAATGTGATGCTTATGTATACTGTATCTTGAATTAAAATAAAGAAGTTCCTATTTCTGGTTGCTGAAGTGGCTTTCTTTCTAATTAAAAATAGCTGTCAAGTCTTGGCTCGCGTGGCTCAGTAGATTGAGCACTGACCTGGGGACCAGAGGGTTGTTGGTTCAATTCCTGGTCAGGGCACATGCCTGGGTAGCAGGGCGGGCTCCCTGGTTGGGGCATGTGAGAAGCTGGCCGTACGTGTGTCTCTCACATATCGGTGCCCTTTTCCCTCTCTTTCTCCCTCTTTTCTCTCCTCTCTAAAAATAAGTAAATAAAATCTTTTTAAAAAAGCTGTCAAATTGTACCAAATGCTTTTTTTACTTCTTTTAATATAATTATATATTTTTCTTTAACTTAAATAGAAGTACTTGCATTAATATATTCTGAATTGTGAATAAGCTTTAAATCCTCAGATAAATCCAACTTAGTTATGACTTTTTTAAAAAAATATTTTATTTATTTATTTTTTTTTTTAGAGAGAGGGGACGGGAAGGAGAAAGACTGGGAGAGAAACATCAATGTGTGGTTGCTTCTCATGTGTCCCCTACTGGGGACCTGGCCTGCAACCCAGGCATGTGCCCTGACTGGGAATCGAACCAGCGACCCTTTGCTTCACAGGCCCGTGCTCAATCCACTGAGCTATACCAGCCAGGGCTAGTTATGACTTTTTAAATTCATCTTGCTAATACTTAGGATTTCTGTGCCTGTCTTTATAAACAAGTGTATGCTTTGCTTGTGTAGTTTTAACATCCAGGCCATGTCAGCCCAAATTTGAATGAATTAGAAAGCTATCTATTTTCCCCATACTTTCAGTTAATTAATACAGCAGAAAATTATTTATTCCTTTTGTAGAACTGTCTGTGTCTGGCGACTTTTCAAAGAAAGAAGTTTGACTACCTTTTCAATGTACTCTCATTTTTGTTGTCATTAGTTCTTTTCATATAAGTATCTCCTCTTGGATGAATGTTGGTGATTTACATTTTCTAGAAATCCTTTAACCTAGATTCTTCTAACTTATGGGCTTAAATTTAGTATTTATCTCACTCATATTATTTTAGAATCTACTCCAAGTTCACAATTATGTTCCCTTTTCATTTCTAATCTTGATAATCTCTCTCTCTCGCTCTCTCTTTTTGACCTTAGTCAGACATGCTAGACTTTTGACATTTTTGGTTCTTTTCAAAGAATTGAATTTTAATTGTATACAAATTATCTCTGCTCTCTATTTCATTCATTTCTGCTTTTTTCTTTGGTAATAGTTTTCTTATATACATTATATTTTCCCTCTATTAGTTTCTTGAGCTGTATACATGATTAACTTCTACTCAATCTTTTACCATTTTCTAGTATATGCACTCAAGGGTACGTATTCTCTCTGAGTATATGTAGATTTTTATTTATATTGATCCCATTGCCCTTCTAGTTGCAGTGGTTAAATATACCAGCTTTGGACCATACTATCTAGGTTCAAATGACAACTCCATAATTTACTGACTCTGTGCCCTTGGGCAGGTTGCTTAACAGAGCTTTGTGTTTTAGTTCCTCACCTACGAAATGAAATGATAATGAAATCAACTTCTCAGGATTATTGTAATAATAAAGTGAGATAATCCATGTAGATCACTTAGTACAATGCTTCTTGTGTGGTAATGTTCAATACATTTTAAGTATTGTCATTTCTAAATAATTGAAACTTTATTTTAAGTTCCTTTCTATTAAAGTGAGCAATTAAAATGTTTTAAAAAAGAAAAATACATTACAAAGTTAAAGTTATTTAAAGGAGTGCTTTTCTTGAATTTCCAAGTTTATAAAAATTATTTATTGTGTATATTCATTTAGTCCAAATTTTACTGCAATGTGATAAAAAAATGTGACCGGAATTATTTCTTATCTGAGAAATTATTAACATTTTGTGTGTGTTTAGCAGGTAGTTGTGTGTGTTTGAAGAGATTGTGCACTCACCATTATTGCATAAAAGTCCTTTATAACTCTTCAGTCATCCTTCTTTATTGTGTTATTCAAATCCTCTCTACCCTTACCTACTTTTTTCTACTTGATCTGTCAATTTCTGCAATATTTTGAAGTCTTCCAAAACAGCTGTGTATTTTCATACCTAATTATATTTCTATCAGTTTTTACTTTATAATTTACATCACCAACATGACTTTTGATGCTATATTATTAGGTCTGTAAAGGTTCATTATTAATAGAAATTATGGAATTGCATCTTTCATCAATATGACTGTTCCTTATCTTATCAAATTCTCTTAATACTAAGTTATTTTTTGTCTAACATTAATGTTACCACACTTACCCATTTTTAGCTAATTTATCTTTGTATGTTCTTTATTTTCAACCTTCTTTTTAGATGTATTTTTGGTAAATAGCTTATAACTAGATATGTTGTTATTCTTCTTTTACCAAATTTGAGGTTCTTTGTCATTATTGAAGAAACTGAATCTGTTTTTCATGTAATTGTGTTTATTGACAGTTTGACTTCTTTTTCTGCCATCTGGTTGTGTGTGTATGAGAGAGAGAAGGAGAGACAGATCATAGTTTTCTCATCTTGTCTCTGCTGTCTTTATACTGCAGTCATCTAGGACCCAACATCTGGAGATGACCTGTAGGCCAGCTCTGTCCTGGTGCCTGTTCAGTAAATAAAGTTGTATTGGAACACAGTCATGCCCATTCAATTATATTATCTATAGCTGCCTTCACACTACAGTGGCAGAGCTGAGTAGAGTGGCCGAAACTGTACCACAAAGCAGAAACTATTCACTCTCTGGCCTTTTACAGAAAAAAGTTTGCCAACATATGATCTAGAGCTCAATTTTATGTTATTAATTTTTCAACATTTGCCATATTAGATAACTACAGGTTAACTAGTTTTTTCCCCTCCACTCTTTCTTGAACATCTTCATCTTTCTCTTTATTTATTTTGTTAAAGTTCATCCTATAATCAGCCTTTCAGGGAGATTCTGTTGGTGATACACATCTTCTGAGTTCTTTTTTAATTTTTAAAACAATGTTTTTAATCTCTAAGATCACTGTTTGCTTCATTGTCATGGATATAACACGCTGAATCTCTTTGAAGATAACCTTTATATTTGTAATACTTGAAAGTATATATTTTACTTATAATTACATCTTAAAATTATAAAATAAATTTTATTTTAAAATTTATACTTATCTTTTTATTTTAATTAACTGTCATTCCTTAGGTACGGTTTCAGAGTTCACTGAGTTTGGTTCTTCTACACACTTATATTCTTCTTGTGTTTGATTCTTCTTGAACTTTGTAAACAAGAATTCCTGGTAGCACTGTACTTCTGCTTAACGTGGTGCTTAACTCTGGCGCTTATAGGGGAAGGGGAGGATGCACTGCTGGGCAGAACGTTTGTTTTCAGAGTGAGAAGTCCCACTGCCCATCCTGGGGTCCATTGCTACTGTTTTGTTCTTTGGTTCCCAGGACCCGCAGGCTCACTGCTTTGATCTGTGGACGATTATAAGCAGGAGAAGGGAAGGAGTCAGCAGTCCAGCTGCTACAAATGCAGTGCCTCAATTCATCACTGTGGTCATTACCCGCTATTCACTGAATCTGCTCTCTTTGAGTTGGGAGCTTCCCTGAAATTCCCTCTACCCTCTTAGCAGTTTTGAGCTTGTAAGTATTGGTGGTTCGGTTGCTCTAGTTTGCTTTACTCTAGCTCTGACCCAGGTTCTTATGAAGCCACCTCTGATTACTCTAGCTCCTTTTGCTGTTTTCTTTCTCTAGACTCTCATCAGTTATCAGCTGTGCCAATAATTGCAGGTAAATTAAATATCTCACCTAATACTGTTTTGCGTATAGTATCCACCACTAGTAGGTATTAATTTGCCAGTACAAATTTGGGTGCACAAGAAAGGCCACATTTCTTTATTTTGTTTAAACTAAATCCATCACAGACGTATGTAATCCCAGCCTTAATTCTGTTGGAGTAGAAGGCTCCAGTCTCAGTTATTATTTGGCTTCCTTCCTTTGCTACCCTGGAACAATGGACTTTGGATCCTCACTGTTCAGGGATATATGGTCCCTAGAATCCAGACAAAACTCTGCTCGTGGACCGAGAGTGGCAGGGGCACCCAGCCTCTGTAGAGCCATCACACATTTATCGGAGGTTGGGCTAGCTCTTGGGTTCCTTCTAGGAAGCAAAGCTGTTGTCCCCTCTACTGGAATCTTGACCTTTTACTCCTTTCCAGTTTGAGGAATTTTTTTTCTTTTCCTGTAACTCCACCTGCCCACAACCCCTCCTTCCTTCTCTCTCTCTGTCCCTTGCTCCCCAGATGCTCTTATCTCCTTAATCCCCTAGCAAAATCTCAAGGATCAAGGAACTTGGAAGGCAGATTGTTAGGCATGACTCCAGGGATAACACTCACATGGCACTCTAAGGAACTGTGGTCCAGAAAGTTTTACTTAAAATGTTGAGTGGTGCCACCTGGCCAGTGTGGCTCAGTGGTTCGAGCGTTGTCCATAGCCAAAAGATTGCATGTCTGATTCCCAGTCAGGGCACATGCCTAAATTGGGGGTTCATCCCCAGTCTAGGCAAGGGGGCCTGCAATCCCTGGCAGTCTGGTCACGTATAATCCCCATCCCCACATGGATCCCCCGTCTGGGTGCATACGAAGGCAACCGATCGATGCTCCTGTCACACTGATGTTTCTCTCTTCCCTTTCCTCTCTCTCTCCAAAAAAAGCAAAGGAAAGTGTCCTTGGGTGAGGTTCTAAACAAATGAAGGAAGGGAGGAAGGAGGGTGAGTGGTGCCCGCTGGGGTTGTCTGAGAGAGAGAGTTCCTGTCAGACAACGTCTTTCTGCCCAGGAATACTCCTCTGAAACCTGTTTGGAACAGATGGGTGGGAGAATGTAAGAACATAAAACAAATTAATAGCCCAATAAATTATCCTGCCACATACTTATATTTTTATTTGTTTGTTCTCTGTACTTTTACCTAACTTTTAAAAAGATGTATGAGCTGATATGCCTAGTGTTCTAATTAGATTATAAACTCGAAGATTAGAACAGTACTGTGTTTACCACTTATTTTTTAACTCTTTCTAAGGTCCCAGCATAATAATTTGCACATAATAGGTACTTATCTGTGCCTTGAAATGAATTGAGAAATAATAAAGTTTATGGATTCCTGGGCCCCACCGGTTCAGATTGCACCATGCTGACTTCCTCACTGTAGGACTGGCTCTAGGGTCTTTTCGTTGTCACTTTTAGGGTTAGGCAAATATGCTTTTTCTTTACCTGCTTCTCTTCACAGCAGCTGCTGGCCTGAATTTCTGAGCTATCAAATTTGTATTGGGGAACTTTATGCCTTAAAGAAAAGGAAACATTTCTTTTACAATTCAGACAGATGATATTAACTTGAACCTTCTTTAACATAAAGAGAATTGCCAGTCACAGCATAAACATGTATATGGTTCTAATAACAGTGGAAAATTTCTAAGTGAAATCAAAGCAGTACCTGGCATTCATTTTCATAATACCTTTCAGTTGAAGAGCCAGGTACAGTATGAGAACTTGATCCCATTAATCCTTAGAGATAACTAAAGAGACCAGAATGAATGGCTTGTATAGATAGGGTCACATAGCCAGGTAGTGACAGTGTTGTTAACAACCTGCTGCCTTGCCCAGTATTTGAATAGTTAGGCTACTTTGCCTTAACATATCATTATTTGAATGACGTAGTGGAATATTTGTGCTCTAACAGGATAATCTATTCTTTCGCATTACACTTATGTTATTAAGTATGGCATGGAAAATATTTATCTAAATTTGCTGATAAGCGTTTGGTTTTCAATCCCGCAACCTCCCTCTTCCATATTCTTTTATTCTCCTTTATTGGCCCCTTCCCCATTCTCCCTATCTTGCTCTCTTTAATGCTATTAAAAGAATGAAAGAAGATTCAGTTATATTACAGCATTGGAATTTAATATATCAGCTCCTCTAGGACCACATGCATTTTGAAAGACATCAACTTAGGCCAAAGAGATTAATCATTATTTGCAAAGCAGGGAGGGGATGGGGAGTAATGGGAACATCTGTAGTAGTGTCAACAATAGAAATAAAGAAGAAAAAGCCCTGGCTCATATGACTCAGTGGATTGAGTGCGGGCCTATGAACCAAAAGGTCGAAGTTCAATTCCCAGTCAGGGCACATGCCTGGGTGGGGAGCGTGCGAGAGGCAACCAATCGATGTATCTCTCCCACAGTGATCTTTCTCTCCCTCTCTTTCTCCCTCCTTTCCCCTCTCTCCAACAAGTAAATAAATAAAATCTTTAAAAACAAACAAGAAAGAAAGAAAGAAAAAGAAAAGATTATTTGGAGGTGGAAAGCCTTCCTTTCTCTTTTCTGCAAGTAATAATAACATGCATAAGATTACATGTTCCTCTTTCAGCTCCCAGAGGGCAAGTTCACAATGGAAGGAGGCAGAAGACATAATGATCCAGTGAAAGGAGATTAAGAAAATACTGTGTTTTTGTTTTTGAGGGGGAAGAAAAAGAAAATAGGGTAAATCCTAATCTGTTCTGTATCTTTAAACTACCGAGATTTAAGCACTTACCCAATATTTATCACTGACAAAACCTATTTTAGACCTCATCTTTTGTCAGTACAATCATAACTAATAATGTATAGTAACAGTCTACAAAATGGGATTGTGTCTCCCTCCCTTCCTTTCCTTCTATACACTTCATTGAAGATCTGAGCACAGAGCTGACACTGGGCTATGCTTTATTCACACATCCCATGTGATCTGTCATGACTTCACACCGGTGCTCACACTGCCCTTGACCTGAAATTCTCTTCACTCAATGTTCTAAGCCCATTGCACTTGTGTTCACCCAATGAGACCCTATTCAAATACTACCCAAGAGGCCTTTTCCAAACAGCTCTCTTACCCTGAGCAGGACCACTATCTCCCCTCGTTATGTCTCCATAGCATTAGTAGATATGATCCTATTTTAGAGTTCATCATCTTGTATACTTAATATATATTAATATATCTCTCTGCTCCAAAGAATGTAACCTACTTCAAGTTGGGACCAGGTTCATTTTTCTTTTTCTTAGAATATATTTTATTGATTATGCTATTACAGCTGTCCCATGTTCCCCCCTTCACTCCCCTCCTCCCCGCACACTCCCTCCCACTCACATTTCCTCCCTTTTAGTTCATGCCCATGGGTCATACATACAAGTTCCCTGGTTTCTACATTTCCTATACTATTTTTACCCTCCCCCTGTCTATTTCTACCCACTCCCCTGTTGATAACCCTACATGTGATCTCCATTTCTGTATTTCTGTTCCTGTTCTAGTGGTTTGCTTAGTTTGCTTTTGTTTTTGTTTTAGAGGTGGTTGTTAACAACTGTGAGTTTGCTGTCATTTTACTGTTCATATTTTTTATCTTCTTTTTCTTAGATAAATCCCCTTAACATTTCATATAATAAAGGTTTGGTGATGATGAACTCCTTGAACTTGACCTTATCTGAGAAGCACTTTATCTGCCCTTCCATTCTAAATGATAGCTTTGCTGGATAGAGCAATCTTGGATGGAGGTCCTTGCCTTTCATGACTTGGAGTACTTCTTTCCAGCACCTTCTTGCCTGTAAGGCCTCTTTTGAGAAATCAGCTGACAGTCTGGTGGGAACTCCTTTGTAGGTAACTGTCCCCTTATCTCTTGCTGCTTCTAGAATTCTCTCCTTCGTTTTAATCTTGGCTAATGTAACTATGATGTGCCTTGGTGTGTTCCTCCTTGGGTCCAACTTCTTTGGGACTCTCTGAGCTTCCTGGACTTCCTGGAAGTCTGTTTCCTTTGCCAGATTGGGGAAGTTCTCCTTTATTATTCGTTCAAATAAGTTTTCCACTTGTTGCTCTTCCTCTTACCCTTCTGGTACTCCTATAATGCAGATGTTGGAATGTTTAAAGATGTCCTGGAGGTTCCTAAGCCTCTCCTCATTTTTTTGAATTCTTGTTTCTTCATTCTTTTCTGCTTGGTTGTTTCTTTCTTCCTTCTGGTCCACACCGTTGATTTGAGTCCCAGTTTCCTTCCCATCACTATTGGTTCCCCGTATATTTTCATTTATTTTTACTTATCATAGCCTTCATTTGTTCATCTAATTTGTGACCAAATTCCACCAATTCTGTGAGCATCCTGATTACCAGTGTTTTGAACTGTGCATCTAATAGGTTGGCTATCTCTTCTTTGCTTAGTTATATTTTTTCTGGAGCTTTGCTCTGTTCTTTCATTTGGGTCTTTTTTTTTTGGTCTTGGTGCACCTGTGGTATAGTAAGGAGTGGAGCCTTAGGTGTTCACCAGGGAGGGGCAACCCACATCGCTGGGTTGTGATGCTGTATGTTGGGAAGGGGTCTGAGATGGAACAATGGTGCTTGCTCTGCTCTCTGCCGGATTTCAGTCACTTCCCCCTCTACCCACAAGCAAATTGGGCCCTTCTGGTGCTGATTCCTGGGTGGGTGGGCTTGTGTACATTCTAGGACCCTGTGGGTCTCTCCAACGAACTCTCCTGTGAGGCTGGGACTCTCCGCCATCTCAATCCCCACAGGTGTTTTCAATCAGAGGTTTGACGCTTTATTTTCCCACGCTGGAGCCCTGAGTTGTGCTATCTGTCTCGTTCCCCAGTTGCCCCCTCCCCGTTTATCTGCACACAAATGTGGGACCGCCTGCTCCACCAGCCGCCACCTCGCCGGGTCCACCAGCTGCTGCCTTACCAGCCAGATGCAGCCTTACCAGCCAGATGCAGCCTTGCCAGCCCTCCTCCACGATCCACTGCCTCGCTGTGCCCAGCTGCCACCTTGCCCACCCCAGTCCTCCAGCCACAGCCTGGCCTCAAGTCCTCTATGCCTGGCTGCCCATCTCCACCACTCGTAGTGGTCTGGATGGGTGTTTCTTCTTTAACTTTTTGGTTGTTGGACTTCCTTACAGTTTTTCTGTCAGTTCTGGTTGTTTTTTTGTTTTTAAATTGTTGTTGTGTTTCTTTTGGTTATTCGAAGAGGCACACTGTGTCTATCTGTGCCTCCATCTTGGCTGGAAGTCCTCTCTTTCTTTCTTTCTTCTCCTTTCAATTATCTGTGTCCAATAATATTATATATCAAGCATATTAAATATAGGATAAATGTACATGTTACAGCCTGGACAGTATAGAAAGTTTACTGTTTCATAAAGAAGGCAAGGTTTACAGACATAGAAGAGGAAGATGGTATAACGTATTGGGCTAAGAAAATCAGGTAACTACTGATTTCAACAAATATTGACTAAATACCTAAGAGTAAAGAATAACGTACCATGACTACTAGTATAAGTACATAGTCACTACCTTTGAGATGCTCACAATCCATCCACCTTTAGATTGTCTTTATATGTATGTGTACAGCACTTCTGTGGTTTAGGTATCACTTTACATGAGGTATGTCATTGTTTTCATTTTTATAAAGATGGAAACAGAGGGTTTGAATTTCCAAGACTGAAGTCTTTCTTCCCCACTACATCAGTGTATCTCAAAAATTTCCACTTCTGAGTACTTTTATAGGGAGAATGACTTGTATTCATCAGCCTTGGGAAATAGGAGCTCAAGTACTAGTGTGTAATCTTAAAATTCATGCTTACTACAGTGTTTTCCAATGTCACTGAGTCAGACTGAAAGCCTGAGAAAATAAGCCCCATTAATGCTGGGTTCTAAAGTACCTTAGTACATGGTTGTGACACCAGAGGGGCCCACACAATTTCAGAAGCACATGGCTACACTGCTACCTTTACTCATGGTGTCTGGGTTTGGCTTGAGTCCCAGCTGAAGATTTTGGGTAACTTCATCAGGGTTTCTTTTAGGTTTCCAGTGGCATAATTGTGTTTACAGCTATCTCTAAAGACTGACAGACCTCGGGCTCTACTCCCAGGTGTTAAGTGAATAGTGGGGGGCTGTCCTTTCCTCCCTGCAAGGAAGTCTCATTCTGGCAATAAGATCTCTCAGTCCAATACTAACTGCTGCCCCTCTCATTGTCAATGGAACCTAAAAGAGTCCCGGATGTCTCCTCCAACTTCCTGCTGGTCCTTGAAGGCCCCCAAAGCTAAATAATGCCCTTTTTTCAGCAGCCCCCCACCCCCACCCTCCTCCCCCCCACTAGAGGGCAGCTCAGGGTTGCAGCTCTGCTGAGCCCTCTAGTGGCAGCTGGGGTGACATGGCTCTTTTATGGAACCTATTAAAAACTCAAAAGTTGCACTTGGGAAGCCAGCCTATGTGACACCAGGCAGCAAACTTTTAAAGAAATGTCTCGGTTCTCAGCTTCCTTTTTTTAAGGCATTCGGCAGTTCTCAGATACATTATATTCCTTGGATGAATCTCCCAGTCTCTAGGATCTCCCCTCCCAGGGTGTGGCAATGTGAAGCCATCATTCTCTTTTGGCCTGGTTAAAAATTAGAATCTGGGGGACTTGGTAACTTTCCCCAATGCCTTTTTACTTCCTTCATCTTCCTCATGAACACAAGCTTAGATATACACTCAAGATTTTCAGTGTAACCTCGTTTTCAGTATGGCTTGCAGGTTCTGGAATTAGACTTCCAGGATTCAATTCTTGGCTCTTTCATTTACTGACTGGGTAACTTGAAGAATGTTATTTAACCTCTTTAGGCTCCTGTTTCATCTGTAAAATAGGGAGAACAGTACCTACAATATATAGTCTGGGGAGGAATAACTATGATAATGTATGGAAAGTGCTAGATCTGGCACACAGAAAATGCCCAACAAACATTAGCTATTTTTATTCTTCTTCAAAGCTTCTGTCTAGTGCACAGCAAGCACGCCTATCAATTTGGTACAGAAAAATACTATCTTTACATAGAACTCAGGGTACATATGCAAATGAATTCATAAGCCTGTATTTTCCTAAAGTGGTTAAGCTAACAGTTATCTTTGGTTATGGAAAAGGGGGACCATTTATGTGAAACAATCAGTGCAAAGGGCATTCAGGGTTCAAAGGAATCTAAGAGACCTGGAATCGGCATAGAGGAGCTGTGTTGCACGCAGGTATCCTTCCTCCCTCCCCCCAACCCCACCAAGTGCAAGCATTCAGGGTCAGTCTGGGAGTGTGGTCTGTGGGCCAGGCCTGAGGGCACAGTTAGTGCAAAAGCAAGAGGGTTCCAGGCCAAGGAAGTGAACAGAGCACTCCGAAGGCCAGGAATCCCAAGCCAGACTCTCCACCTATCAGGAGTTTAAAAGGTAGTAGAACTCCATGGCCCAAAGTCCAAGCACAGCAGGAAGGTGGCCAGAGAACCTTGTCAGGTAGACAACTGATATAAACTGTCAAAAAAAGTTAAAGCTGAAGAGCTCATAACACCCACGGGCCCAGAGAAAGGTCAGTGTGAGCTGAGCAGCTGTTCCATCTAGTGCCAGGGACCTTGGCTGTTGTCTTGTACACCCAGGCAGTTTGGGCCTCCCTGATCAGCCCCACCTAGAAAAGCCAATTCTGCTCTTAAAGGGGACTAGCTTGTTTCTGGTAGGGAGTTTTACTCTTAGTGGGCAAAGCTAGCTTTTCAGTATGAATGGGGGAAAGGTGGCAGAGTGTGTCCGAGGTTCAGCTGGCTCCAAAGCAAGGAGCTTGTGGCTGGAGACTGAGCCTCCATATTGGGAGGACTACACGCTTTTCAGAATCAGGCAGGGGCCTTGGCTGCCAGGGACCCTGACAAGCCGGGACTTGAGTTGCGCCTTAGAGCCTGGGTTGGCTTGAGAGCGGCAAAAAGGAGGGCGGGCATTCCTGGAAAGGGGGTGAAGTGGGGAGGTGAGGGGAACAGCATGAGCAAAGGCACGAAGGAAGAATGAATCTGCTGTGCGTTGAGAATGGCATAGAGACTTCACTGATTGGAGCCTGGAGTTCTTGCAGGGGGATGGAGGCAGCTATGATTGGATAGCTAAAGTGGGGCCAGATTTGGAGGGCTTTGAATGCCCGACTGTGGAGCACTCAACCAGCTCCTCCTGACTTGCGATTTCCGTTCAAGACTGAATTACCTATAGGGTGGTTAATTCCAACGGGTGTTTTTCTTTGGGGGCTTCTTTAAAGTCAGCTTATCCTCTTATCTGCTTCAATTCTCTTCATTTACCTAGGGAAAAAAAGTAATCCTCACTTGTCGAGAGGAGGGGGGATAATGTTGATTAATTTTACTTTCCTTGCTTTGAAGATGCAAAAATAAAAAATCCCATTTCCATGCCAAATATTAAATTTGGTTTCTCCTCCTCCGCCTCCCGCAAGTCCTCTTTCTCTCGCCAGCACCTCCCCCACGCTTTCCTGCTCTTCTCCACCCAAGCGGCCAGTAGCCTCCTCGCCCGGGCTGTGCACGTTCTGGGCCCAAGGGGCTCACGCTCGGCCTCCACACCCGTGCATACCCCTCCCAGCCCCCCCGCGCTGCGCTGGGGCACCCGCACACACTGGTCCACGCCCCCCCACCCCCGCCCGGCGGAGCGGTAGGTGTTTTGCCGTCTGCGCCCGGCCGCAGTGCGGCTGCGCGCACAGGGCTGCCTCCGGGGCTGGCTGGGCAGCGTCGGCCGCGGGGCCAGGAGCGAGCGGCAGCGGCGGCGGCAGTGGCGGCGTGGGGAGTGGTGTGGAGCTGAGCTTGGGGCTGCAGCCGAGCGGGGCCCCCGGCGTAGAAAGACCCGGGGGCAAGAAAGGAAGGCCAGGCCGTGAAGTCTCTGAGCAATCATTCTCCTTGGATTTGGGGGAGTCTTGTCCCCCACCTCATCTTCGACGACCCCTCCTTATCCCTTAGCCCCGGCCGCTGACGGGAGGAGGCGGCGGCGGGGGCTGAGGGGCGCCGCCATGCCTCTCCCGCGGTGAAGCGCCCCTGTCGTAAGGAGCCTCTCGGTCTCCCCGGTGATGTCCCCCAGGCGGCAGGCGACTCACTCGAGCCCTGGGGTAAAGGCCTAG